>JAGDQP010015078.1:0-43585 GCA_022664845.1 Lepisma saccharinum | reverse complement strand
TTTTTGTAGAGTTCACCTTTCCGGTCCGTATATCACAATACTTCATTACAACACATTTAACTTATCTTTACCACAACTGTTTATTCATTGCTCAACAGATAAGATTCGTACTCTTTGTGGATCTCTCTTTTACCATGACTATTTTCACATTTATCTGTTTTTATTATTATTATATATTAACTTGGTCTGTAAGTTTCTCTGGTACAAATCTTGTAATTGATTTTTCACTCACTTCCCATCATCCGATTTCTTTGAAATTTTGTAAACTTACTTGCTTCCAATACAATATTCAATCATTAGATATACGACAGAATAATCCAGTTAACTGTAATTAATTAATAAAATAATTGGAAATTATTATCTTTAAATGCACGCAACGCCGCATCTATTGTCTGAAGTTTGGGTTGCCTATCTCGTAGGGAGTTTAATATTCATATATAAAACAGAAAAAAAAAATAATTAAAAAAGGATTCTTATTTTAAAAAATACGCTTTATTAAGATGCACTAAAAAGTAAAAAAATAATAAATTGAATTAATCTTATGAAATAAAAGGGTGGGTGCTCTTGCTTACCTTATCATAAAATTATAATATCTAATTTGTAAGAGCACCCACGCGTTTATTTTCAGATTCATAAGATTAATTCAGTATATTATTATATTTTTACTTTTTGGTGCATCTTAATAAAGCGTATTTTGTAAAAATCCTTTTTTAATTATTTTTTTTTACGTTTCATATCCTTACTTAAAAGAATGTCCCAGATACTTGAAACTGGACATTTGTTCTAATTTCTCTCTTCTTCTTCTTCTTCTTCTTCTTCTTCTTCTTCTTCTCTTACAATTTTAGTTCGGGGCTGAATTTTAAGTACCTTCTCGCTGCAGTATTATTCCGCATTGGGTTAGTTTAAGTTAGAAAAGTCAGGTTGCGCATTTTGAACATTTTATAAGTAAAAGTGTATTGTCTTAGGTTATCATGTTAGAAAAATAATGTTACATATATCTTTTTCTTTTAAAATTAGTCACTTTCACCGTTCGGAATAGTACTGCTACATGGATTTACGTTAAATATAGTTTTTTTTTTTTAATTAAGCGATCTAAGAATTATAACCGCCATATTAACTGGTATGCTACCGTATTCTTCACGTTTCTTTTTAACTAAATAATAAGTTTAATGAACTCTTTCTTTCGTGGCGTGGTATACCTTCAAAACAATTTTTATGAGGAAGTGTAAATGCTGGGTAATACCGGTAGAAACTGATAATAATAAACAAACAGAAAATATTTTGTATTTTTGTTTTGTTAAAATGAGACGATAAGGCAAAGGAGTAAAAAAAAAGTCAATTTAAAAGGCCGTTGCACCTCATACATGAACTCCCTTTCAATCTGTTATATATATATATATATATATATATATATATATATATATATATATATATTTGTGGGTGTGTATTAAAGTAGTTCTAACTTCTAATCTCTGTAAACATGATGGACAATGTTGAATGTATGGTACGCGAAGAAAGGACTGCGATTCAAGCTTGTTGTCTGATTTACAATTTCGTGATTCCAGCGATAAAGTCTTAGATTTTGGCACATTGCCAGCTACATATATATATATATATATATATATATAGGGAGGGACTTGAAAATAATCTTATATTAAATAAATTGTTTATGTCTTGCTAGTATAGAAGTATAAAACTGTGCAGCAGATGTCGCAAGTGTAAAAATATACTTGCACACTGGAGACTTTTCTCACAGTGTTCCCATGCCTGGCGCTCTGAGGTCCACTCAGCCTCCTATCAAATTGACTACCAGAGTGTCCTTGGTACACCTGGGCACCTTGGGAAGGCAAAGGCGGTCGAGCGTGGTACTGACCACCCCTCCTCATTTCGTACCGTAGGTCAAGAAAATGTTGAGCGCTAACTCCACATCCCCCATGCGCCGTTCACGGCGCGTGCGTATCGCACAGGGGATAGCTTTACCTTTTTTTTTACACTCTAAAAATATACACTTCTTGTACACTTTAAGTGTATTTTAGCCTTTACTAAGTTCCCACATAGCATGTTAGCTTGTAACAAATTGGTCAGTTATTAGTTTTCATCTTGTTGAACTTGATATTGTGTTGAGCATGAAAATAAACTTGTTGGAGCAACTGATTGCAACGATAACTAGCGTAATTCAAGTTTGTTGGAACAACCTGTTCTGCGAAAAAGATTGCTAAACTTTGAATTCTAATTGATTTTTTATTGAATTGCATTACCGTCTCGTCTCCAGCAGCTCCCACCATTTACTGATCTCTAGCGAATCTGATGAACTAACTATAGATAGGGCTTGAGAAGCAAAGCTGATCGATTGGTTCTGTGATCTCATGACTACAGTATCGGATCAGTGTTCCAAAGGACCTCGGTTCAATTCCCAGCCAGGTTAACGTTTTTAATTTGTTTATAAACATTAGTTTCTTCTTCCCTGTTCTTCTTGTAAATTAAACTACTGGATTAATCAACATCATTTAAAACACTTTGACTTGATTTGCTAAGCTTTTATCTATTTATCCTACTTGTCAAAAGGAAGCTTGATTTCCTTTTGCGTCATTTCAAAATTTTCAACTTAAGGGCTCATTTTCATGAAAGCTTGCGTTGCTTTCGATTTTGGTGAATAGCCAATTGAAACACAGACAGTTACACTTACCTCACAATAAAACACGTGTTTCAATTGACTACTCATACAAATCGCAAGTAACGCAAGCTTTCATGAAAATCAGTCCTAAGTTTTGATTATTTTTCTGAACTTTAATGTGCAAAGACGTAAACAAACGGACCAGTAGAGTGTATTAATAATGTAAAGGCTGGTAGCGTACATAAAATTTACATGTAAGGAGAGATTAGTATCCTCCCCCTTCCTTCCAGACGTTTGCCACGTCAACACAACAGTGCTTGCTCGTGTCAGTTGCCAACTAATCGGCGTCGGGTGTAGGTGGACTCTGCGTTTCTTTGTTCTGGGTGGATTTCTTTGTTCTGGGTGGACAGTCAGTTTGACGTGTCGCTACCTTTAACCGTCTTTTTCAAACACTACCTGTAACGGGTGTTTTTGTTGAATGCTTTAGTTCACTTTGGATTATTTTCTGTGTGATGTCAAGTTATTCAAGTACTAAAATGCCAAACATTTTGGGCAATGAAGATGCAGTATTGGCTGCTCTCGAAGAAGCAGAAGAAAGTTCCGAAGATTTAGAAGTTGGAGTAAATTCGGATTCTGATGAAAGCAGTTACAATAGTGATGCTGAACCCGAGTATACAGCAAGAGGAAAATAGCATCTCACAGGATGAAAATACTGTGCCTTTTGTGATGTAAATAAAAAAAAAAAAAGGATGACCACAACTTACTGCGAATGTGGAAAGGCGATATGTGGAGAACACCAGAAAAAAGTTTGCCCCGACTGCACCTAAATACCAGTACGTACCTTTGCTATCCTCGTTTAGATTGGTCTTTTTCATATTAATAATTTTTCACACCAATTACATCTGTTTCCTATCATGTTAAAAAGTCATCCAACAAAATGGACAAACAATGAAACCTGCCGCAGTGGTAAATTAAGAAAACACAGCTGATGATACTTGAAGTGAGCACTAAAGTGCCCACGATAGCTATATTGCAGCACAAGCTCAATTAATTGATGATTGTATTTCAAATGCTGGTCTCATAAGTTCTTAATTAAGATTAAAAGGAAAACTTGTGGATACCTTGCACTTTCATTAGGATATTAACTCATGAATTACTTTTATTTTTTATTAAAAAAAAGTAATTATTCTCTGCCCTTGTACGTTATTTAAACCTGTTTACACCAATCACCTCGATATTCTTTTTTCTCTCTTAAACTGCAAAAGAGTAGCCGGTAATAAAAGTCGAACACAAGTAAAACCAAACTAAAGCTAACAATAGAAGATCGACAGTTTAACAACCCAAAACAAGATTTTGAGATAGTGATTGACTGTAGTTAACTCGTTATTTAATGGCTAATATACAAGTAAGCAAGTTTTAAGGATTGCGTTTGGTGCCTTTTGTGTTTCCCTCCTTCTTCCCAGAGCTGACAGAAGCTGCTTTTGTTGGCAGTTCTTCAGTTGTCAAGGTGCCCACGCGTGAGGACATGGAGGAATGCTTATGTCCTGTCAGAGTTTGATGTGCTTTAGGAGCATTGAACAGTATTCCGAATGCAAGCATGCAAGGTCGAAAGGAGAGGGGGGAATTGAATTCTTTACTGCGCAGAAAAGATTCAAGAAACAGAGAAACATACGATGAAGAGAGAGAGAGAAGGGGAGGGGAAGGATTTTTGTAATTCAGTACGTTGTTGGGCGTGGTATTTCTAGTCAGTGATACAAGATGATAAAGTTTTTGAGTCTTCTTCACTGCTGTGTCTTGAAAGCAAATTGAAACCATAGTGACTGTGGCTCTCACAGTGTTCTGTTATGACTTTAGAAGCTTTGGCCTGAGACCTGGATAGGTTAAGGAGAGGGGACGGGCATACCAATTACCCGTGCAATATTGAATCCGAATACTCGAACTCGGATATTGGAACAGAGGAGCCCGAACAGGATTTTGGAGCCGGGATATTGGAACCCGAGATCCGGATGTAGATCTTGCAACCGGGTACCCGAATCCAGCTGTTGGAATTAGATATTCTATTACCTCAGAACCGGTTTCTTTAGGATCCGACTCTCTGTTTCTTCAGGATCCGGTTCCGTTCACCACTTCCGGTAGGGAAAGAATGTTGAAAAGAAGTCGGCAGGGCATAGCTTAAAAATACCATCACGGCATTTGTCTGGTGGGACTGAGGAAAAACCAAGGGAAAAAACTAAATGGCGTCCACTTGGATGGTTTCCAAATTTCAAGACATTCGAATTGCTAAGTCAACGCTCTACCAACTGAGCTACGGGCGCTCTTTTAGACGTGTTCATCTCGGGTGATATGGTACTTCTGGTATAATTACTGAGATGTCTTCGACAGTTCCTCGTTAAGTGTGTCTCCCCTCACGGAGACCATCCGTGGACATTATCTACCAACAACGCAATGGAATATCCCAGCAAGGTAATGCGCTCGCAGTTCTGAGAGCATTTGAGTGACTTTAGTACCATAGAGTGGTCACCATGGTATCTCGATATAAATCCCATGGAGCACCTGAGAGACGCTGTAGAAAGGCCCAAACGGTGGATTAACAGCCTAAAAATGCAATGCAATTATGGGATCTGTGCACATCGCGTGCCTGGATAGTGGATACATCTGCGGGTTGTTCGTGCATACACCTTGTTTAGTGTTTTTTCTTCTCCGCGCTTGACACAAAAGGAAGTGAAGTGAGGATATGGGGGAAATGTTGAGAACAATATGAATGCAAATGGATTTGACTGATTAATTTCATACTGTATATACTCTATATGAGAACAACTTTACATGAAGCGCGCACTGTTGCTATTTGTACGTAAAACTTTTCGAATCTGTTCTTCCTTCAACAAAGAAATCTAATACTTTTTCTCCGCCTATTTGTAAACGACTTTTCCGTTTCATTTGATTTATAGTACATGGGTTCACGTCCCGCCCTGTTCTGTACTGCTCGTATTGAATCTTAATATGTATTTCATGCTTATAATCCACTACATAAAAATCAACACAAGGTTCCATGAATCAGAATATTTATACACCAAAAAAAGGAAAAAAAGGATAAACAGATCTGTTAAATCTTTCTTTATATTCATATTCGTTTATAATTTTCAAGGTCTCTCCCGCCAACATTCACTGAGCTTCCTACTTCTTTTATGCCATATTTGTACTCATGTCAGACGTATGGAAAATATTCTATTCTAAGCTGTTTTTTTAAATATAATTTCATATGACGCGGATTACTATTTGGCCGACTTTTCATGTACGTGCTCGCAGCGTCCTTTGCTTGCGATTTTTATGAGCAGCCAATAGGAATACAGAACCACGTGAACCATTTTTTTCCCCATGATAACAGTTTTGTAGAAAAAGTGACAACACACCGAATTCTATAAAGCAAAATTCCTATGCAATTCGTTTTTTTGTTTGTTTTTTCCCCGTATGACGTAAACAATTTTCAAGATTTTTAACTGAAACTGATTCTTAAAGAATAATGTGTGTGGCCATTCTGGAATTTTAATATAATGTGGATTAAGATATGATATAATGATGAAAGTAACTTTATAAATGTAGGGGGAAAATGGAGATAAACGGGAATTTATTGATGAAAAGGAATTCCCTCTTCTTTGAAAGATCGTAACATTCTTTCTACGAGAACATATAATATGAAAAACTAGAAAATATCTCTGGAAAATTAGTGTGTTTTTAAGAATATAACTTGAATCTCAGAGATTCTTTTCTACATAAACACCACAAGCGAAACATTGCATTTTAAAATTTATATTTTTATTGTTTGCTCCATTATACAGGCGAAATAAAATAACTCTTGAGACACAGAATGAGCAATTTAAGTTATTATTATTATTAATTGAAAAATAAGTGGATATAAAGTCAAGGTCGTATCCCAACAACATTTCGGTAAGAGGGTGAGAAAAGAATTTGACTTTATAAAACCCATTCCCCCTACTTCTTATTTGTAAGAGGTGAACGGACCCTCGGTAGATTATGTATACAGCCTTTAAAACCCTGTGCTTATTAGCTTTTTTTTTTCAGGAGTATTTTCCTGCTGGGAACGTAGAATATATTATTCAGAAAATATGTTTAAGTACTTTAAAAATATTTTTTATGCTCTGTTGGCAATGTATAAATAAAACCTATAGACATGAAGTGTTTATTTCAAGAAACATGAATTTAGAAGCACCCTGTGTAATATATATTAATTTTCTTTTAGATAGAACTTACTTCGAGGTAAAGAACCGCTTGTCTTTTGAGAATTTCCTGTTAGGAAAGAATAAGTAACCAACCGATGCGAAGAAAGATATATATTTTTCAGATACAAACACAGCACCCTTAATAGACATGAGAAAAGGAAAGAGGATATAGGTACGAAGAAGAAAAAAATATGATAAAGAAAGGGACAAATGCAATAAATTAACCACCGTGTGAACGCAGCCTTAACGGTTACTTGCCTCTCCATGCGTTCAACTCTCCGCGCGGCGATGAAAAGTGATATTTTTTTTTTTTTTTGGTGATGCGCTTCTCTTTAGTTCCTTGTATCACAAATGAAGCAAAGAACAGCGGTCTCACACAACGGGGAATGTTATTCTCACCTTACTTCATGTGTTGTTTTTATTAGCTGTTGCACAGAAAGTCAAAGAAGAAGAAAGGAAGGATTCAAGTAAGCTTATAAGTGCAAACTTGATTGACAGACTGGCAACGCCATCCAGTGGCGAGGATGAAAGAAAAAAACAAGGCGAGAAGAAAATGTTACATGAAGTAGCGTTGACAATACAACCGTGGAGTGTTAAGTAGTTAGATTTACTGTGGTTAATTTACATATGGCTACCTTGTCTCTCTCACTCGAACAGTTAGTACCACAACATCTTTTTGGTGTACGTTACCTACTTTTTGTTTGACCAACAAGTAACCGCACACCCGAAAGGTCACGTGTTAGAAAGTTATTTAAAGACTTACCCTATTTAGATCAAGGATGGAATTACATTTTTTTTTCTTCTAATTTGAGAAAGGAACATATTCGAATTATAAATTACTTATGGAAAAGAAGTTTTAAAGACATGACCAACGCTGCGAGAGATTTGGTATGTGAAGTCCAAAAACAACCTGTTTACTTACACAAGAATATCTTTCCACATTATACAGGATGTTCATAAAGTGTGTGCATTATGTTGTGTGTGTGAAATGTATATTAAATATACATAATTACCCTTAAAATTATGCATAAAACTCTGAATGTCAGGGGATTCGGACCCACCTATAAATGTGCCTCTGTTAGAAGTTCTTTTTAATAGTATTTATACATAATTAATTTGTGCAGAAAAATGTGCTGCAATAAAAATGAATTTTTTGTTTAATTATTTAGGTTAATTTCTTAGGCCTTTAGGCAACATAATAAAAATGAATTTTGACTAATAAAATTAAGACATATTAATATGAATAAAGACATTTTGGGAGTGTTTCTTTAGGTAACATTATTCTACAGTGTCATATAAACTTTGTTCTAGTTACCCAACACTAAAATTATCAAGAATGAAGGAATGGGTGTGACTGGAATTTGATTCTGTTTTCTTTCCGTTGTCTAAAATTTTCATAGTCCTGATTCCCCCCACCTTCCCCGAACTCTGATCTATATTCTGATAAATAAATGAAATTCCTGGCGTACCATCTTTTCCAGTTCTTTTGCAACACCCGCATTTCGTTCGTTCCATTTACCTGTATCTAAAAGCGATCAAAGCCATTAGAAATGTAATGAATATATTAAACCAGGGAGTGGAGGGGGCAGTCAATCGTGATCATCCACTTTCAGTCTAAACGAATGTGAAACAAATTTTCAATTCTAAGGCCCGCCTGACACGGAATCATTTATGCTACGATAAATATTAGCACTAGCAGTAGTGCCCCCGTGTGAAAGCAAAAATGTTATGGACTTATACCAAAGCATCTTGCCGTACTGTAGCATTTATGTTTTCACAACTAGCGTTAGGATTTATAGAGGCATAGATGCTTCCGTATCAGGCGGGCCTACAGTGCTTGTCATCGCTGTGCGTCCCGTTTTTAATTTATTTCTTAATTCTTTTTATTTTTAAAAAAAGACCCGTACATGTTATTTAGAACATGTGCTATTATATACACAGTCCAGAACGTGCGTAACTCAAGAATAAAAAGAAGCCGCACAGCCACAACAAGTGTAAAAAAGCTGAGTTAGAACTGAAAAATTGGTCCATATTGGTTTAGACTGGAAGTAGACGATCGAGCTTAAATGTTTGCTCTGGTGTCTATCGTTTCACACTAGCGAATTACTCCAGAGTCGTTAGGTATAGCTCTATGCTTCCATCATGAAAAATATATTCCTGGTTCCCATTCAAGAAGTCACATAAATAAAATATTTAAATTCATATTTGTGTTATACACACATTATATGGGAAACACGAAAGGTTCGTGCAATATGCAGTAATAAAAAAATCTTTTGAAAAAAAAATACTGGTAGTTTCCAAGAGGGAAGAGTGGAACCCATTGGAACGTTCCTTCTTTTTCAGCATCCTGGAATGATAGGGAGAACAAAGGAATGCGATATCCCGTGTTCATCAGGAAAGCTGAAATTAGAGTTGCAAGGCATTCCCACTAGAGTCAGTATATTAGAATAGAATACTCTGCATGATCTTCTGCATTAAGAGCTCCCCCTACTAATGATATTTCTCGTGGCCGTTAAATTTCCTGCCATGCGAAAGATTTTTTAGGTGCTGGTAGTGAGATTGTAGTAGTAATAATAATAGCAGTAGTCGTAGTAATGGCAAAGGAGAAAAGATTTTTGAATGACGCGACCGTTAGAAGTACTCCAGCTGGTTTATGAGAAAGTATGGTTCATGTGAATGATATCCCTATGAGTGTGTGAGTACGCATTAAAAAAAAAAGCCCAGCCAGGTTTCATAAACGTTCAGTTGTCTCGTCATGTCCTATTCATGTGGAAATAAAGTAGATGTGTGTGTAGAGTCTTGTATATAACTTAACCTTCTTCCATTCACCACTCTTTCTCCCTGATCTCTTTGTCCCAAGCTCTTTCCAGAAACCCTACCACCACGTGGAAACTCTTGTTCAATCATAGAATGAAGGGGGGGGGGGGCAGCGGGACATATCTGGCAGTAACCGTCACTCGTGTGAACTATAATGTTGCTGAAGTAGAGCGACGGATACGTGGAATTAAATAGTGCACCCATTTCCCAACAGGGTCTAGATGAAGAAGAAGAAGTAAAGGAAACAAAATGTGAAAAGAGTCTGTGGTGGTGCATCAAAACTGGGTAAACCTTTGCTTAAATGATCTTGCTACATTTTCCTTTTTTTCTTTTTATGAATACTTTTCTCTGGTCGGGACTAAATTCTTAATAATTCTAGTTACGTTTGCTATGGATATCATTGTTTCGTATAAAGTCCTTTCTCAGCGACGAGTCTCTTTCTATCCTTCTTTACCTTTGTTTTGTTTAACGTTTATAGAAATTTTAATTTAAAAAAAAAAAATCATCAGCTATACGAGGCGACACTGGAATACCGTTAACTCAGTTTTTTTACGTTTGTTATCGTGGTTATGGTTTCTTTTATGTCTTAGGTTAAACGTCCCTGAATTGGCACTGTTCAACACTTCCATTTTTTTTATTTTTTTTTAAGTAAAGTCGAAAATAATTTGGCACAATTGATATTGTTCCGGGCACGTTGCTTATAGTTTCTTTAATGATTTCTGCACATAAAACAACACATCTTTGTTATTGGTCGTGATTAAGGTGATACTTTCAAGAAGGCGTCGTTAAGTTACAAAATAAACCTATCAAAATCCAAGCAGATAAGCTAGGGACTATACTTTCGTTTTCCTCAAGTTATTTATTGCTATAATGTAATTATTGATGGGTTTACCTTCTTTAAGATCTAGAAGGATGTTTAAGGGGCTCTTTAGAAATTAATTACGTTAATTATTCAAACAACTCAGTGGGCGAAAGTGGTCTAAAGGGGCCAATAACTTCTTTGTTTACCCTATTTCTTGAATTATGCACTACTGGACTGCGTATATAATAATATTCACGTTATTTACAAAGATCATGAAGAACGATAGTTCTTCGAGTGACGCTGGCAAAGGATTATAAGCCCGATTTCGATGTTTGAGCTTGCATTTGAAAGCTTTTCCTATACTAAGACACAGAAAAAAAATGTGTCGGTTGGAACTTCCTGGGACTCCCTAGGGCGGTGCGGAAAAAAAATAATCAAAATTTCATATTTCTGATGATAGCACTGACCCACAGACCATATAGGCGGCCGAAACTTGCGGAATCTTAATCTACGCTTTAATACCTTTCAAACGGTGTATCACACATCAAAATCGGGGAAGAGGTTCAAAAGTTACGACTTTTTTTTTTTAGCGGAATCACAATTTTCACAAATGATAAAAAAAAATTGCCTGTCATTCTGTCTGTCTTTATGGTTTAGCACCAAATTGGTGGTACCGGGGGGTTTTGGTGGTCAATTACGGACCCCAGCAAGTTAGGGTAAATCGAAGCTTATTTTTCTTGATATGAGTTACCATTTTCGAGATACGGCACAAAATCGGCCTTTTGTATGAAGACTATGCACTTTTGTTTTAATAGGTAGCCTTACAAAATAATTTATATCAATATAAAAAACCCTTCGGATAAAGAGAGGAATGACGCAATAATTCTCCTCACAAAAGAAGTGATATCCATTTTGCGAGTTACTTTCTTTGTGTTACTGTGGCGGAAGGACATTAAATCTCTTAATTTTATTACAAAGGAAACACTTCCGTCATAGTGACACAAAGAAAGTAACTCGCAAAATGGATATCACTTCTTTTGTGTAGAGTTATTGCGTCACTCCTCTCCTCTCTTTCCCTATTTTCTATCCACTGCTGGATGAAGGCCTCCCCCTTTTATTTCCACATATCTCAGTCTGCTGCTATCCTCATCCATGTAGCTCCTGGAAACCGCTTGATTTCACCTACCCATCTTGCATTTCGATGTCGTCTTGGTCGTTTCTTTTCTCTAGGAATCCAATGTAGTACATTTATCGTCAACCTTCCATCTATTCGTCTAGCTATGTGACCGGCTCATCTCACTTCATCTTCGCAGTCTTTATTATATATTCTACCTTTGTTTGTGCGTAAATCTATTCATTTGTCTTCCTGTCCCTCCTAGTTATTCCTAGTATGCATTTCTCCATCGCTATTTGTGTGACTCTTAATTTTTTAGTCGTTTTCGTATTCAATGTCCAAGTTGCGCAGCCGTACATCATCACGGGTAAGACAGATTGATTATAAACTTTACGCTTCAGACACATTGGTAGTTTGCTTTTGAAAATAAAGTATCGTCTTCCAAACGAACTCCACGCCATTTTACATCTTCAGTTTATTTCATCAGTCAACTTGGCGCTCGATGTTTTGAGCTGGCCTAGGTAAACATACTCATCAACTATGCCTATTGGCTCTCCGTTAATCTTCACTTCCTTCTTTGTAGCATGTTGATTGTACATTACTTTCGTTTTACTTAAGTTCATTTTAAGTCCTATTTTCGAACTTTCATTACTCAGTACTTCCATTCTGGTTTGTAGTTCTTCTGCACTTGAAGCAAACAGGACTATATCATCAGCGAATCGTAGGTGTTGAAGGTATTCGCCATTGATTTTTATTTCGACTTCATCCCAGTTTAAATTTTGGAACACTATCGCCAGGACCGCAGAAAACAGTTGTGGAGAAATTGAATCTACTAGCCTTACCCCTTTATAATTATATTATACAATCGAGCACTCTTGTATTATAAATTAGAGTTCACTGATCGTCATAATGTCAATTACTTGAGAATAAAGTTAATGTGTGTGGATTCCCTTTTATTGTGCAATCATAAGCTGTACGCCTTAGATAATGTTTCTATTAATTTGAAAACAATTCATGCTTTTAATTTATTTGAAAATTTGCCACAATATTTATTTGCGTTAAACAACACGTAAAGTCAGAACAACTCTAAGGCCTGATTTTCATGCAAGCTTGCGTTGCTTGCTTTGCGTGCTATTTGGGTGAGGAGCCAATTGAAGAACGTGTTTTATTACGTAGTACACGCCATAAAACACGTCTTTCACTTGGCTACTCACCCAAATGGCACGTAAAACAAGCAACGCAAGTTTGCATGTAAATTAGCCCTAATTTGAGGAACTACAGCCTCTTGGCCACAATTTCGGACATAAAGCGTCACTTCCACAATACATTTTAATTCAGAGTTAACTTAATCCACAATCTACAAGTCATAGACAAAATAATTATCATTATTTTATTTTACCAAGCTCTCATAATTTTATTTTAAGAAATTTTAAGATTTAGTCATTCATGTAGTCATACCAATCAACGGTTTAATCTTTTCATATCTTCAGATACAAAGGTTTCATTATTTTCATTACATGGCAGCGGTTCTTTCTTCTTTGTTTGTTTATTAACTGTTCGACTTGTCTAAAAAGCTTCCGTAAAACATAACCTTTCTTTGGGTGAAAGTTGTCTAGAAATGTAAGCTTGAAGGTATAATGAATTTGGAGGGCATTTCTTTCATCAGCATTCATTTATTATTTTGTTGAGTTTTTTTTTTTTTTTTAAGTTAGATTAAACAGGACTTGTTATCAAATCAAGAGTTACGCCCTTGTCTTGCAAACCGGTTTAAAGGAAGAATAATTTCCCTGTAGTCTGTGAGATATTTGTTTACTTTATTTATTAATTTTCACTTCCCTTTAATTATAAACATCACGACACGCGCATATTATGACTGGATATTAATTCTATTGATTAGTATGTACACGACCGTCTGATGAGCTGTGTTTCAGTTGCTTAGATACTCTTAATTATGGGATTCCCTAATAATTCAATTCGTTGTTATTGTTTTGTGTTTATTATGCGAAGTGTTCCGGGCTGTTTGGTCAAGTGTTAATCTGTTGCGGTAGTTGAATAAGAAAACACCTGCTGCCATCTTGCGTTTATTGCTGTAGCTTTTCACAAAAACTTACAAGGAGTATCCTTATAATATAAACTCGCTTTGCTTCGGTTGGAGCGCTGCCCCCAGACCCCCGTTAGGAGGCTGCGCCCCCTTTATCGTAACCAGACTCCCTAAGGCAATACAATTCTATGGTGCTCATCTGCCCCTCCAAGGGCGGATGCGCCCCCATAGGGCAGGTTTGCCCCATTTATTGTAACCTAACTTTCGTCATACACCTTCATACCAAATTTCGTTTCTCTGGCTTCAGTGGTTTCGAAAATGCGTTTTTGGGGGCCATTTTGGATTAAAGATGGCGATTTTTTTAAACGTTTTCCTATATTATCGTGACTTACTCGTGATTATACACCTTCATACCAAATTTCATTTCTCTAGCTCGAACCGTGTCGAAAATGGGTTTTTGGGCGGCGATTTTGGATTCAAGATGACGACTTTTTCCAAATATTGTAATATGTTCCTAAACTACTTGTGATAATACACCTTTATGCCAAATTTCGTATCTCTATAGCTGAAACGGTGTGGAAAATGGATTTTTGGGTCCGCCATTTTGGATCCAAGATGGCGTCTTTGGATACATTGTGTAACATTTTCGTAACCTACTAGTGATAATGTACTTTTGTACCAAATTTCATTGAGGTAGCCCTAGCCGTTTATGCTATGTGTTCTATACAATATTGGGTTTGGCGGCCATTTTGGATCCAAGACTTTTCAACATCCTATGTTATCTGCCTACTGGACTGTTTTTCGTCTCTCTAAGAGTGTCGACAGTCGACGTATGCTGTAAATATTTTGAATTTGGGAAGTTATTGTAAAATGCGGCACTATTGAAATAGTTCCGTAATTATTGTTGCAGCTGAGCATTGTCCTTTATTAACGTGCATTTTCCACGCATTGGAAATAAAACTGACCTCTTGTAAAATTTAAAATAGTCATGTTCAATTTATCACTGCAAAAACTCTTGCATCACTTTTTAGTCATGCATAAACAAAATTATTTTTTACTTTCTAGTACGAATTGTTTTATTTTGTTTTTTAAAGAAAATTATGTTTTTAAAAAGTATTTATTATTGTTTTATTTGTTTCTGTATGACACAATCTAACTAAAAGACATGAATGAGCTAAGGGGTGGACCAAATAGGATAAATTTACCCAAAAGATAAATTATTATTATTATTTAATATAGCGTTAACGGGGACAAATTTTAAATCTGTTTAAATATGTATAAAAGAACCCCATTACTTTATTACAAACATTTTTTTATCCTTTTTTCTTTGCAGTTGTGATGGGCGGATCGGCGAAAGAATGCCGCTTCCAGCGAGCCCGAAGTAAAGTCTACCATGAATCTGAGTGGGGAGTCCGAGGTCGAGCCTTTGAATGGACAGAGGACAACGACGAATTCTGTCTCAGCCGAGGCTCCCCGAGTCACAAGAGTCAAGATTCTGGATTCTCAGACTCTGAAGAACCTGCACAGCTCGAAGTGAAGGCTCTTGATTTATCCTCAGAACCTGGATCCCCGACACATACGTCGACACCTAAATCTGATACAAGAACAAAGACACGACGCAGATGGCTGACCTTGGATCATGTTGATCTGCCCAGGTCTCAAAATTGTCCTGACTACAGTGTGCAGAAACCTCGAAGTTTACCCAGAAGCTTGGGCAAAAAATATGGGCGAGCTGTGAATCTTCTCAACTGGTTTAAGTAAGTATGAGAGACTTGTTTTCTTGTCAATTGAACAATTGCTTCGAAAACTATAATGTGGTACAACAATTTCAAATTCGTTGTATATGTTACTAAAACAATTCTGAAGCGAAATTACGGCTTTCTAGTTCTGATAGATGTTTACTAAAACTGACATTTAGTTCTCCAGTACTTGTTCACACTAATATTTACAATTAACACACATTGACCAAGGTATAATAAAGTGACTGTTTTGTTTCTGGCCTTGTTCGGAAACACATAACGAAGTTCACGGAATGCACGCGATCTTAACGCTGAAAGTTATTTTCGTGGAATTCGTTTTCTTCGTAATTTCCGAACGCTCCAAACTGTTGTCATGGTAACGATAGACACCGACTCGCATACATATCAAAGCAATAAACCAAAATAGAAAGTGTGGTTATTATTGCGGGTGCGATCTTCAAAATACGAAGCAAGCTAGTTTCTTGGAGAGGTTCTCTTCAAACAATAACGTTACTTACAAACATGTAGGACCTTCCTTTGGAGAAATCATTTCTATACGCTTCAAGTTTTATGTTGTTATACTTGTATAATGAACGTAGCAATCTACTCGTTGCATTTGGTCAACAGTAGAATAAATCAATTCTCTTAGATACAACAATTATCTGGGTGAAATACATACATATTTCTACATCCTTCAGAATATGCATAACTTCGCCAACTAAGTCATATTTAAGGCACAAGAAAAATGTTCCAATTAGCGTTATTCTGTTCCTAAGAACGAAGCTTTCTATAATAAATTGCAAGGAATTAACTTGTTAGTAAAATTCTATTACCCAAAAAGGAAACCAATGACAAATTAAGTATTTTCACAGATTCTTGACAAGAGTCCAATGCTACTTGCAGTACTTGCGACTAGGAACAGGAAGATAGCATTGCTGTGGGGACATTCTCGCGCAGGAGTATTAATCCTTAAACAGTAAATATTACTCCTTAACCGTAAATAAGACTGACAAGCGGTTGATTTCCAATTGCCAATTTGGCCTATTGGTAAATCAATAAAGATAAAGATCTTATCAAAAAATAACGATAAATCAATTATTTCATGTAAACCGTTCTATTAATGTGTTGTGTTAGTTAGTTGTTCCAAAATTGTTCCCTACTGCAGAAATAACACTCATGGTTAAGATTCTATAACTCTAGATAAGGCAAAAGAAAAAAAATCGGGACGCGAAACACTATACATTTATTATCTGGATTGTAGCCATGTTAATTTTAACGAAGTTCAGGAAGTGAGAGCCAGTTCGTTTCGTGCACTAACGTATTAACTGAGAGTGAGTTTCCGAACGGCTAACTAAATGAACGAACTTCACGAAAGTGATTTCCGAACGCTTCGTGAGAGAACGAGATTAATGCGTTAAACTCGTTCGGAGTTTCCGAACGGGCCCTCTGATTGGTCCGTTTATATATTTCTTCGGTGGACCAGTACGTTTTTTTTTTTACTCTGATTGACTAATTATTCTTCCAAATAGAATTGTTCGTGTATGGCCCTTAAAAGAGTCTTTTTTTTTTACTAAAATAATCAACTTACAAACCGCGTGTTCATAATATTTATATGGAATTTTAATTTACTGTAGTTGCAAATGTAAATACTTTCATGCAATCTGACTTCTGAGGGTAAGCTTCGAGAAGCAGCCTTAGATATCTTCTGCAACAGAATTATGCAAATCTGGCTGGTCGTAGTGAATAACCGGCTAAGTCGGGAAAAGTAAATTTTACAGGAAAGCAGTTTGAAAGTTCTTATGGTTACTGTGTTTCCCAATATACTTAAATCAACACATCCTGTAAGTTTCTCAATTTTAGGAATTCGAATAGACTAATTCTACACAATGTAGAACTCACCAAAAGAAGCTTATACTTGTAAAATCTCAATTTTACGAAAAAGTCTACTTAGCCGGTTACTCACTACGACCAGCGATATTATGACAGTAGCAGACATGACCTAATTCAACTGAGTACTGATGACTACATTATATGCATACAAATCGCTTGTGTCGCTGATGGCTCAGTGACAAAGCATCCATTAGGTTCCAGTTTTCGTGGTCTAGTGGTTATGATCACGGACTTAGGATGGGTACTGCTGAGTAGGCACGTGTGTACAGCTGTCATCTATACTGAATAAGGTTTTCCATGGATTTTCTCAGTTTCACCAGATCACCAGGCGAATGTCTATTTGATACCTGGACTGAGGCCCTAGCTGTTACCTTAACCATGCCTCACCAAGAAGAGTATTCACCAAGGAACATCATCCTTCAGACGTTTGAGAAGCTTAGGCTATAATTACCTGTACGGTCCATATAATAAAATGTACAGCCATGCCTGAAATCTAGTTTCTGTTCGTAGTCATTCGGCCACCACCTGGTCCTGTGCTTAAGACATCTCTATCAGATGGGGTGGGGATAGCAAGCTACCACTGGCTCACTTTTACAGGTACGTCGGGTCATAGACGTGCTTCAAAGCAGAACATCTCGTAAATTGTATACATCATGATTTTCATAGAGTTCAATTAAAAATCTTCCCACGGCTTTAGTATACTCTGGAAAATTATCCAGGTTAAACTGACCACAATGGTTGACTCGCTGTCAACTAGTCCAGGGTTCGAAACCGAACCGACCTTCATTTTGTCCTCTGACACTCTAAATGAATACTGGGATAATCCTTTAATTGAAGCTAGGACAGTTTCCCTTGCTATTCTTTCACAGACGAAGTAACCCATTTAAATGAGAGAGAGACAAGCTAAAATCTTAAATCCCTTTGTTGGGTTCTTCTCTTTGGTCGGAAAAAGTATTTTGCAGCGGCCTTGTCTGAAGAGCTGTTAATAGTGGAAGTCTTGGAAACTCCAGCTCAAGGATGAGTGATGTGTGAAGGGTCCTTGAGGATGCTCAAGTTTGGTTCATTGGTCGTTGTTCCACGTGTGTTTGTTCGTTCGTGAGGGAAGACACCCACAACGCTTTTTTAAGACAATGTGCTTGCATTTTCCTCTCATCACAGGGTGGGAAACTTCATACTAATTGTCATCTTCTTCAAAGTTAAATTCTCGAATGTTCATTCAGACGGATTAATTGTATTGTATTTATTTGCTTGTTTTACTTACAAAATGAGGTTTAGGCTGAGATAAGTATATATTTGTCAAGCATCACTATGTTCTGAATTCCTCAAAATAATCCAAAGTAACACCGTGAAATGGTTATTAGATTCTTAAGTATTGGCCTCCAGATCGAAAGGTCTTGGGTTTAAACCAGGAATTCTTCAAGACTTCTTCCCCACGAATGGGGTGTTATCCCCCAAATCGTCGAGCACACACCCCCAACTTCAAAGCTTTTACTGTTAAAAATCGATATAAGCCCTGTAAAACTCTGCTTACACGGCCCCAAACTGAAAATCCTGGCATAAATTAGAGCTTTTTTTCATCAGGGTTTACGGCTAAAATGATAGTGTAGGATACCAATTTGACTAGGGGGGTTCGTCCCCTGTTTCATATAGCAAATACAGTTATCCTAATTTGATTGCTTGTCCCGTAAGAATATATTTGTACTGAAACAGATAACGAAATATTTTTGTCCCTTCTGTCATTCCAGTCATGAAACATAATGACCGCATACTCTCCACTAGATATCCTCTTGAGACCTGTGTGTGCTTTGCAGAGACGTGCTTTGTCAAAGTACTGATTTTTTTTCTTTTTTAAAAAAAGGAAAATTCCAACTCTTGATTTTCATCTAATCGCTTCTTCTCCTGGTGCTTTCCCCGCAAAACAACTCACGATTTATTATTAACAAGGCATGCCTGCCTGACGAGCCGCGAGTCCTCCTGCTGTTTGGTGTTTGATATCAGCTAGTGGCTTTTATGGCTAATTTTACGATACTTTGAACTGATAAACATTTTTTTTTTTTTTAAGAAAAGAATGTTTACTGCTCAGGTGATGAGGACTCCCTTCATTTAAAAAAAAAAGTTCGTTGCATCTTATGCCTCAAATTTACACAATTTTACATATCAATACTTTTGACCTCTGGAAGAGAGGTCGTGGGTTCAAGTTTTAACCCTTTGCGACCTGAGGCAAAAGAGTATGTTTTAATAACTTCCGGCTTTATTTATTGTTCATTTGTTACAACTCTTTATCCTAAAGTGTTAAAAGTTGACAGGAATTAACTACAGGAATCTACATGTTATGAATCCATTTAAGAAAAAAATCTGCAGGAGGGTTCAGTTTTGAGTCACCGCAACGTTATTTTTTTTTTCGGTTGTTATTTACGATTTTCCATGTGTGAATGTGAGTATTTGACATGGACCACCAAGGCAATTTCTTTATTTAAACAGTGTGCGAATTAGTCGGAGAGAGAGTGATCGCCCAGTATTATCCTGATATAGAATTTGTTTATAATTAATGTTAAGAATAAACACTCCTTCACTTCATTATTTTTCATTTTTTTTAAATTTTACGCACCGATCATATAAAAACTTTGGCCGTATCCGAATTCAATGATCTTCCGTTCCGTTCTGCTACGCCCCGTTCATTTACGTAATGCACACTTATCCGGCTAAATAATAGTTTTAATTTCTAACTATAGATCTCACCAGAGTATAAAAACAAGGGAGAACTATCCGTGCGTAGTGCAAGTGGGCATTGGAGAATAGAGAAACATGGCAGCAACGCGCAACCTAACAGAGGATCAGATGTCCATGTGATCCTTCGTTTCTCATTTTACTTCAATGCTCCATTGAAAGGGGAAATCGACGGTGTATCCGTAGGAGCAAGAGACCAAGAGTGCATAACAGAGCATAAAGTGGTAATTCGGAAAGAGCTTTTAAGTACAGGTAACCGCTATGTGTTTTAAAAAAATATCTGAACGTTTTATAGAAAGTAAACTTACTAGATATTATATTATGATAAGACATGCTTTGCGTAAATTATTCTCAAATTTTTTCACAGTTCATTAAAAAAAATCAAAATTTATTATATAAAACATTAACCATCCATAAGTGCAGTGGGTAAAGGTTAGTCAGACAGGCCTAATATTGTAAAAATAAAATAAATAAGAGCATGTTTTGTTTGTTCGTTATGGGCAATTCTTTTAAAAACCTAGCTTTTGTCTACCCTTGTTTTTATCATTTTCATAAGAGATCTTTCCACTCTGAATGTGTATAACCCTTTTAGGACTGGTTTTCCTGCAAAAATTTAGATTCTGCGAATTGACTAGTGTCGTTATTGGTGCGCCTGTGGTGATGTTTCTCAGAACTCTTTACAAAATTATCGAAGCGATGAAACAAATATATATGCTACAATATCAAGGTCGATGGTTACTTCATTTGGTTTCTTAAGAATTAGTGATGAATTAAAAACAAATCCAAATTTCATCGTGTTATAGAAGCTTTAGTAAATACATTGGTGGGTTAGATTGTAAAATACTATATTGTTTAACAGTAATGAGAAGGGTTTTTTCTGCATTCTATTCATTCAGCGGAATATGATGCTGGAGACGTTTCACCATTTTGTAGTTGCTACTCTGCTCGATGTTGCTAAAGTGATTAAACCTAAAATGATTTGCATTTGCTAAGTTTAATGGAAATTTGCAGGCTTAAACGAGAAGAGTAAAACGTTATTTTTTCTGTCATATCATACAGAATAGAGGACTTGCAAAACTTAGATCAAAGTAAAGTTGACATCATCGCTCTAGCAAAGGAAGTGGAAAAGAATAATTTTGTCCGGTGCAGTGGGCGAGAAAAAATAAGGAAACAAGAATTAAACTTAGTTCGGAACAGAAAGGTTTTAGCCTGAATCTGCACAGTAGTATGGACTTCAGAAGTGAACATAATGAAAATCCGAGAAGAAAAACTCCAAGTGAGATGTCGAGTTTCAAAAAAGTGCGCATTGTATAAAAAAGCACTACAAAGAAAGATTGTAGTCGCCATATTTAAAAACAAGTGACAAATCGAAGCCATGGGAACTGAAATTTGAAGTACGTTTCTTCATACCTGCCTGCGTTGAAGACTGAGTGCATATAGTTCAAAATAACCACAACAAAAGGATGTAGCCTCAACGGGTTGCAAATGATAGTATAGATGGAGGTCACTGAAACAATCTGAAGTCAGTTTCTCTCTACTTGCTTTGGATGAGACACTAGCCAGCGTTAGACACGGACAAAGTGCAATTAAAAGAATCAAGTGACGACAGCACATGTCGTGAGT
Organism: Lepisma saccharinum; assembly: GCA_022664845.1. NCBI lineage: Eukaryota > Metazoa > Arthropoda > Insecta > Zygentoma > Lepismatidae > Lepisma > Lepisma saccharinum. Next base: position 21,980 of record JAGDQP010015078.1, on the reverse strand, counting down.
AAACGTTGTACTGTTTCTTGTCAGTATTAGTGTTGCCACGAGACGGGACGAGACAGAGAAATGGCTATAGAAAACGAGACGAGACAGAGCCATCGTAATATATACATCTTTTCGAGACGAGACACTCTCTAAACAAGATATTTTCGAAACGAGACAGCCTAAATCTCGTCTTGTCGGCAACACTAGTCAGTAATATGTCGATTGTAACGAATTTTGTTGTTTGAAACATTTTAATCAAATTGCGTAAGAATTGAGGTCCTTCTATCAGTGGTAATGAACAAAAAGAAAGTCTAACCTGTCTTCGCCTACTCGAAATGAATAAAATATTGAAAATGCAAAATGAAGCATTTATTATTCATGAGTAGTAACAAATGAAAGTAGTGTACTTGTAAAAAAAGTTACCTAGAGGGAAATCGAACCCCGGCATCATGATAAGCGATCCAGCGCTCTACCTCCAACGCTGCGGGGCAACTGTCAGGATCTTTATCGTCCCATCTTGTAATTAACATGACTCACAGTCAGATGGCAGTACAGTAAGATGACGTTACTTCCTCTTTTCGATTCAGTCCCCTAAAAACAACTGACTATTCAGCTTACATCACAATCTTACAGTTTCCTTTTCATATATGCGCTACAGGTACATATACAGAAAGTTGTTTATAGTCTGTGAATGTGGGTTGTAGTGTACACTATGGAAACTCAGTTCTACTTTGCAACTTCCTCTGGTGTTTAAAACAATTTCATGACCTCAGCAATAAAACGAAAGGATGCTTTAAAACAAAAAAATGTTACTCAAGTATTTTTAAGAGTTTGCAAAAACACATGTAAACACAAATCCAAGTTGCTTCTTATACCTAAAAGCATTTCTTGTTTATTCTCATTATTCATGGACATGACTATGTGGAACCACCTGTATGTGTACGTGTGGGATTAAGCTTTCAAGTAAATATGCGCCTCTCTGCCTGTAAGGGTAAATTCGTCTACTTAAAGTCGTAACACGAGTCTCTTTGTCCATGACAATATACAGTATAACATGGTTACTTGTCTGGCAGTCTTCCTACCAGACACATTTAAAACAAACAGAGTCAGTAAGCAAACTTTTTAATGCTGTGACTTAACAGTGTTGTCTAGAAAGAGAGAGAATACATAAAGAAATAAACAATGTAAGAAAAAGCCCTCTTGATACTTTTTTTCTGCATGAAAGACCCTACCAATATGTGTTAAAAGATTTCTGTTACTGCTGCTGTATTACCAAATCGAAGGCGTCTTCTTTAGTGAGCTATTTGCTTGACATAGGGTGGAGTCACACGACTCAAGTGGAGTAGTACATTGCAATGGATAAGTTAATCTGTTGTGTATACATTTCTTTAGATTATAGCCTGAAAGAAAAATGTTACGGTAATCGGAGGGCGCATGCCGATGTTTAGCGCACCCAAAGAATCATTTGTCTCCCTTTAATTAATTCTTACCGCCCGTTCGCCCGGGTGTAACGCAGGCAAACGCCTTAGGCCGCCTTTTCATGTATGCGCTAGCCACATGCTTTGCTTACGATTTGCTTGAGTAGCCAATTGAAACTCCGTTAAAATATTTCTATTGGATACTCACGAAAATCGCAAGCAAAACACGCGGCCAGCGTGTAGATGAAGAGGAGGCCTTAAGGAAAGCAGTTAGAGAAACATTTCATAATTGGTTTCAGCTTTGATTGGACTTTGCCTTTCGCTAGTTTTCTCCATTTAACCAAGGCGAATAGCGAGAAACTGTTATCAAATTTGAGTCTGTAACCTTGATTTTTACGCCTGAACAACGTATTATTTTGGGATACCCTGCATACACCACTGCTTACTTTCATACACAAATGCTACTATTTGTTATTGGGTAACGTCTGCCTGTCCCTCAATATAGTAATGATAGGTTTTCTGAAAACCTCATAGTTATAGCGATTTATTAATTACTACATTCAGAAACTCGAAGAGCAATTACGAACATTTTTTGATATATAATATTTCATTCCTGTCATCATTATGCCAGAAGTGTCCATAAATAGTATCACCAAACGTACTCGTTTGTTTTTATCTTATCAACATACCCTCCTTCCTTTTGTTTTTTTAATTTCTTGAAATTGCGTATTTTTAACATTGTAAAGAAAATGTGCTATTCCCGAGTTTATTGATAGAGTTTTCTCCTTAGTTGGTACTACTGACATCTGTCTGAAAGCGATACTGCACTGACCATTGCCATTAAAATTTTAATGAATATATGAAGCCTGCTAGTCTAATCCACTTCCAAGACACATTAAATTTTCAATTCTAATTCAGTTCTTTACGTTTGTTATCGCCGTGCGGACAGTTTTTATTCATATATTAATTCTTGCGAAAAATGTAACTATTCTTTACAGCATGTACTATTATATGCAAATCCGGTACGTGTATAACTCAAGAAATAAGACAGAAATAATAATAATAAAAGAAAAAACAGGCGCACAGCGATAACACCAGTAAGAAATTGAGAGCTGATAATTGGAAATGGACGATCAAGGTCGAAGTTAAATGTTTGCCCTTGTGCATCTTTAAACACCACCCAGTAAGTAAAACTCTGGCGGTCCGAAAACGGCGACCGACATGCAATTTGGTGAGCCTCTGGTGGTCCGCTATCGGTTTTTAAACTTATACCGAAGGCGGGCTACTGTCGGATGTAACGCTGTTCCCGACATTTTCCCGACCGTGAGCCTTAAAATCCCACGGTTGGGATTATAGCGGGAAAGGATAAAAATGGACGATTTGCGTATATTTTTACAGTAATTCTAAAAAAAAAAAAGTGTTAGTCCAATTCGCCGGTCTTCAGGTGAATCTGAAGTTTTGTCGCTTGTATGTGGCTCGAATCGAACTCGGAACCTTGTGATTTGTTGTCTGACGCTCTACCATTGTGCCACCGGGACTCCGCCAAAAAAAAAAAGTGTTTCGAATTTGCACTTCATCAACTTGCATGGAATGAAGTAACAGAAACAGTACTTTCATTACAGACTGACTTTAAGTACGGAGATATACAGTATGTTTTATGACTCAATCGGAATATAAATTGTACACATGTCAGCACCATCTATGAGCGTTGAGATGAACTACATTAGAATTTTGTAAAATGTAAAGATAATGAGAAATGAATCAAAAGGGAGCAATTCTTTATTAGTGGAGCGCCATCGTTTGCGAGGTTCTGCTTCGTTACGTGTAGCTGAATGGAGTGCTTTAGTTCTCATGGGCCCAATGGTGTGTGACGTTACTTGGAATATACTGTAGATTATAAACAGCTTAGCAAAAGCTTGATGCTCGTAATACTAGGCTTTCATTAAAGATTTATATGATCTGCCTGCTATTTAATTCATTAATAAATTTATATTGCTTCAAATGCTTTCCAGATAAGACCGTAGGCCTAGCAACACAGGACGTCGGGTCAATATGGGCCCAATACTGGGCAACCTTGATCGATATTGGCCCGATATTCTGTGCTGCTGAAGGGCTGTGATTGCTGTCATACATTGTTATTTTCATTCGAATTGACTTCTTTTGATTCATATCACCTTCAACCACTAGGAGCGCTAGTACAGGTGGTATTCAGTTATTCTCACGACGTAAAATTAGTTCGATGGCACGGGGTCTCCAAACTGACGTCATCAGCGCTAACATTTCTGTAAATGGATCCATCTGTGCCGGAAATACCCATAAGCCATTGTTACCAAACGTCCTTTTTTTAAAAAAAATATTATCATGTCGTCTCTCGTTTTTCTTTCAAATCCCTTGAAATGTCCTACTTTTTGTAGTAATATTAAGATAATCTGGTATTTGTGGGTACATTGATAGGGGTTTCCACTTAGTTGGTGCTCAGTTGACTGACGGAAGAAATAAGCTGTTGAGTAATCACAAGGATTTATTATCATTGAGTACAAACAGAAACATCAGTTCAGATTTTCATAAATATTTGATTTCTAATCCAGATTTCCAGAAAAAGAAAGTAACTTCAAACCAATAATATGTTGAACATAGTTATCAGTAATGATACCTAATGCTTGGAGTTGACTCTTTTAAAACATTTTCTTAATATTCAAGGATGCTAAACATCTTCTATCCGTATTTCTGGTTTCTTCACATTGTAAAAGTGACGACAATGCTGAACCACAAGCCATTTACGCTAACAGCATGGTTGAATTATGCATGTGCCTACTTTTGTATGACTAATTTTTAACCTTAAAATTTGTTAACGAAATATCAAACAAAGGAGTTGTCATTTTTATTGTTTGATGGCAGTGTAATGAAACAGCGAAGTTTCATCAAAATTATCCTTTAATAACATTGAAAGCAAAAGATCCTTCTGTTTGGCTTTTTTGATACCATAATCCTCAGTTCTTGTCTTATTTTAACTAAACTAACTCAACGTTTATAGAACTAACCATAGGTTGTGTCAGACGTGACGTCATTGACTTAACCAAGAATATTAGAATTAGATGATATCTCAAAATTCAAAATCTTAAATCCGACGTTCAAACTTCTGGCTTCTATCTTGGTGTGCATAGCCAAAATTTAGGAGAGTGCTACTTATTCGCAACTTGATATATTGGTATGCTAATTTGGTTACATATATAGTGAAACCTCTCTAAAGCGGACAGCCACGGGTAATCGAAAATTGTCCTCTATAGAGAAGTGTCCGTCTTGCAGAGGTTTCGATATTTTCTTACGTAAATTAGTGAGCAATGTCGTATGGATGAAGAAATTATACTGTATAGCTATAACTAAAACTTACATTACCCTAAGCTGTCCAAACTGTACTCTATGTTACAACTTAGGTTACAACTTAGAAATAACATTTTCCGTGTGTTTGTTTTCTTTTTTTTTTTTTTTAAAAAAAGAGAGAGAAAAGCGAAAATGCTTCGAAACCGTGAAATACGTTATTGTTTTTGTGTAATCTTTAACTTTATACGGCTTTCTCTCTTCCGTGTCCTCTTCGATGTTATGTGCCGCTCTTTTGCTATTTTACCGTACGAGTGGAGTACGTTTCTCTCTTCGAGCACATTGTTTATCCAGAAGTGTACGAAAAAATTTGCAGTTCCATCAGCGTTATTTTTTTTTCGACCTGTAATTACGAAATGTGGAAGGCAATTTGTCCAACCATTCTATATGACAGTTGACAATCTGCGGAAATCACTTTGAAAGTGTCCGTTATACGGAGGTAAATATTGCCTAAAAATGACAGAAAACGCTGCCCGTGTCCGCAATACAGAATGTCCGCTTTAGAGAGGTTTGCCAATACGTTTCTTCGTATGCCGATGGTTGGGGATTACAAAATATGTCCGTTACGAGAGGTGTACGCTTTATAGAGGTGTCCGTTACTAGAGGTTTCACTGTATACTAATTATTAAACAACACAAAATAGTATAAAACCTCGGTTTTACAAGCCGAACACTTTTATCAAGTCTTTCGCATGTTTTTAAATTCTGACTGCGCTACCAAGATGGCAGACTAACGTTGTTATGCTTAGATTCAGGTTTTTCAATTTTGGCCTATCATCTTATTCTATTACCTTGGTTAAGTCAATGACGTCACGTCTGACACAACCTACAGTTATATAAATCTTGAAACTATTCACCATTGTACTAAAAAAATAACCTCATTTATACAACTAACATGGATCTCGATACGGGAGATTTGTCAACTTCTAATGACCCGAAATTGGAGCCAGCACAAGCCATGATCACCTGGAAGGTGAAATTGGTGGCATTCAGAGCGGTGAGGTCTCACTGAGGGATCACTGAATTTGTCCTTTGAATGCCACTTCTCACTTCCGGCTCACAGTGAGCAGAGATTTTCACGCTCACTTGTAAGCCGGACCTCCCGGAAGTGCGGTTACTGCGACTGCAATATAGCTTCCGGCGGAGAGTAATATAGTAGGACGGGTTTAATCAGAAATATTACCAAATAACAACAAGCCATGAGGTGCACTTGCAGCTTCAGTCTGGTAAGATGTAGATCTACATGTTAGCGCTTTAAAATATATTTATATCGAACAAATACTGTGTTAGAGGTACATATTAGCTGTGTGCTTTCTTGCTTCACTGCAAGATGAAAGAGCTGAACTTCTTGAATCAGAACATAAAACGGATAAACTTATTCCGTACAGATTAAATTCTTAAGCTGTTTTCGAACGTTATAACTTTAAATAGCCAGGTTCGTAGTCACGTGTTTCCGCGCTCAAATTGGGATCTTAAAGTACAAAGTATTTTTATTAAAACTTTGGTTGTAAGTTACAGCAGTTACAGACGAAGTCTCCTATTTAGTGGTCTTACCAATTGCCTTAGAGCGTGTAAGACCACATTCGTATTTAATCCGTCGTCGATAAAAAAAAGGTAATATATGCCTGACAACTTCCCGACGTGCCATATTTGCTACTCGTTGTGCTATGCGATATTCCATTGTTCATGGAACTTCAACCACACGCTTTATAAAATTCAACTGTTTATTGAGCATAAACGAAATTAGGCATCCGAAGGATCCGCTGTGAGCGCTCACTCACTGGAGATCACTCTCACTGAGCCGCTCACTGCGCTGAATGCAGCCATTGGCACTAATTAGGAGACTTCGTCTGTAACTGCTGTAACTTACAACCAAAGTTTTTAATAAAAATACTTTGTACTTTAAGATCCCAATTTGAGCGCGGAAACATGTGACTATAAACGTGGCTATTTAAAATTATAACGTTCGAAAATAACTCAAGAATTTAATCTGTACGGAATAAGCTTATCCGTTTTATGTTCTGATTCAAGAAGTTTAGCTCTTTCATCTCGCAGTGAAGCAAGAAAGCACACAGCTAATATGTACCTCTAACACAGTATTTGTTCGATATAAATATATTTTAAAGCGCTAACATGTAGATCTAACATCTCACCAGACTGAAGCTGCAAGTGCACCTCATGGCTTGTTGTTATTTGGTAATATTTATGATTAAACTCGTAGGTTATACTATATTCCTCTGCGCCGGAAGCCGTATTGCATTCGCACTAACCGCACTTCCGGGAGGTTCGGCTCACCAGTGAGCGCGAAAATCTTTGCTCACAAAGATGGCGTCGGCTCACTGTGAGCTGGAAGTGAGAAGTGGCATTCAGTGATCCCTCAGTGAGCCCTCACCGCTCTGAATGCCACCATTGATTAAAAAACAACTGAACATCACGTTCCGTACAATACCTTATTAAAAATATTCCAATCTTCCTCCTCTCTTCCTTAGCTAGATCTTCATCCATTCTTTACTTCCACATACCCAGGCATAGACCAACCAATAAGACGCAAGTAAATCCCAATTCACCAGGCAACATTAATCGAAAACCGGCGTCAAGTTCACTCAGCTTAATTGTATTGGGCAGTCTATCCGTCTCCCGTATCTAAATCCATGTACAACTAACAGGTTGTTTCACAAATAATGCCATTTAAGTCTCCAAGGATATTTGAATTATTTAGACAAAAAGTATAAAAAACTGAATCCTAACGTCAACGTCAAAATGGCAGTCCGTCATCTAGGCGTGCCAAGATCTAGAAGAATATTAAAACTGCCACGAAACAACAGCTAATTCGATGGATTTACGGTGGATTAGTTTTCAATCCCGTTAAATTAACATGTTTCATGCTTACGTTCAAAGCGATTAACTTTCACTTTAAGTCCTTAGCACTTTTCTGGCTGGGCAAACCAAAATGGCTTACTGACATTTTGACGTTCTAAGTCAGTTTATTTTTTATGTACGCCACACCTCTAAATCCAGCATACTCATGCCTTGTTTACAATACTACATGAAAAACATTAACCGAGATAATTTTAGTAATGGAAACACATCGTTAACACGGGTTTCAAATTTGACCAGCGTCAACTTACGGCGGTTATCTCATACGTTAGTACTCTGAACGCAAATTAGACTTTAAACGCGGCTCACTTCGAGAGTTTATTTATTTCGTTATCGAAATATATAGCATCCTAATGGTGTGTATCAATTTAATAGTATGAAAGAATGATGGCAGAACTAATCTACAAAATGTTACGCTACAACCAATTCATTTACGTTCATTATCTACCGTGTAATGTTTTCCCTTAGTTTTGCATGCAGACAAAATGGCAGTACAAACATGATAACCAAGTTAAGTTCCGTAGTCTAAACGTAAGTTATTTCAACCATGATTCTTACCATCGTAGCAATCTTAGTAATCTAAACAAAGCGTTAGAAACTTCAATGTGGAAAACATTGTACTTTCCAAAATTACTTCAGTATTAGTTCTGAATTCGAATCTTCTACTTTTGCAAAGAAAGCCAATTAACACTGTAATTCCAATTAGATCTAGTCGCTCTTCGTGAAAGTTGACGTAGAAATTAATTTAGAGATGTGTAACAGAGAGAGAGAGTTTGTTAAAGCACTCAATACTTTTCCTGACAAGATAGAAAGCCAATTCCGTGAGTGCCGGAAAAGCAACATCCATAATAGTAGTGATTTAATGAGTGTGAGATACAGTTTTTTGTCAACAGCTCTATAACCTTACTTACATAACAAGGCACGTGTTGGTTCGAAAGATATGCAATTAAAATCAGAGAGGTCCACTAGTACCACACAGCAGCGAACAAAAGCAACAAAAAAGCCCGGTTCTCCTACTACTAGCGGTTTGTAGTTGTTATTGTTCCCCCACATCCAATCATTGGCGCTGATTACTTCATTACATAGCGTAGCCTCAAGCCTAATATTATCACAGTGGGAGAACCCACCAAACCAAGTCATCGTTGAACCGCATCGTGACTTTAGTTCGACAGCTAAGCACTAGGCACGCTGTAATCGTTCTTTTTCTCTCCTTGCAATTAGTTCGCTGTAAACGCACTGCATAGTTTTTTCTTTACATAAAAGAATTTGAAAAAAAAAAAGTGACACTTTATAATTTGAGGAAGAGCAATTTAGTAAAATTTCCGCCCCCCTCCCCTGGTTTCGAAGGCGTGTGTTTATTTTACAACCATCATAGGCCAAACAACAATGGAATAAAGGTAAAGATTGATGAAGAGCGTGACCAGAATATGGGTGCGCTGCTGAGGCCAATAAACGCTACACCATAGATTATTACACCTAACAAACACTTGTTACAAAAAATAATATGAAGGTGATGTAATGACTTAAAAATGTTTTACTTTTCCTTTTAATTGAGCTTAAATAAACTGTAATAAACTTTTAATAAATACACGGAGGATGAAGGGATTCGCATTGCAAATTGTAATCCGTATCTCAACTAGCATACACAGATAAAATTATGAAGTATCATTTATCAGTTCTTGGAGAAAGTAGATTTCAGATGTGCATAAAAGTGCCTGGATAGAAATTCATAGTAATGGAGTGATTTAGTTGCAATGTAAATACATTGATAAAAATGTCAATACACATACCTATTTAGTTTCTGTTCACGCATTGAAGAATGGTTTGATTCACAAAACCCTATACTGCTTGCGGGCGTTCGATTTTCAGGCAAATGTAAACAGCTATTTCAACTGTGGATTTTTTTTTTAATATTAAAGAGTGAAAAGTATGTGACTGGACCGGGGATCGAACCCGGGACCTTTGGGTTACCGTCCCAATGCGCTACACAGAAAAAATCGTAAGTTGCCTCCATTTCAACTTTGTGGATTTTTTTATTTACAAAAGTTCATTGCACACGTTCTCCCTACATCATCCCATTATTATCCAAGCATTGGGATAACTTGGATCGTTTTTTAACTGTTGGATGATAAGAACTCCATGTTACCGCTACGTATTAAAAGAGTTGTATCATCTTCGTATAAGATATCCTTAGATAAATTCAATTTATTTACTAAACTATTGTATATATAAAATAGGATAGTACCTAATATTGAACATGTAGTACTCCGCACTTACAATGCTAGTGGTCTTTTTCCGTTATATATTTCTGGATGAAATTGTATCTCACTGGTACATATTATTTCTACAACCGCTTCGTACTTTAAGACGAGATTGAAACAATTGCTGTTCCAACCCTCTAAAGCCGTATAAGGACAAGTTCGTGAGCCAAGTGTTGTTACTAGTAGAATTAAAGGCCTTACTTAGATCCAAGAAAAGTCCTATATATAATTTCTTCTTGTCTAGGTGCACTATATATTTTTTTATATAAAATGATTAATAGATGTTTAAGTAGATGTAATATTTTGAGAATTCTACGGAAGTACACTATTTTTACAATGTATGGTTGTATAAAACGTTTTCAATATTGTTTACTGTTAGTGCAAATAGCCAATTTATTGAAAATCAAAAAAAGGTTAGTCATTTTTCTATTTCGTCTTCTATTTCTTTTTTTCAAATATTTTCATTGACAAAAAAAAATATTTTATTTACAGTTCCAGTGACTCGACAAGAGACCCAGTAAAAACGTGGTTGGGTGAATTAGGGACTCTCTATGAGCCAGAGTGTATGACCACGCTACAGAGTAAGTCGTTAGCAGTGGACGTAGGCCATTTTGTTACTATTATGGCCGCCAACACAAAAGATACCGTGCGAGAATTACAGCAACGAGCTCATGTGATATCTGCTGAATTTGCCAAGTTGTGCCAGTAAGTAGCTCATTATTATTATTATTATTAGCAGTAGTAGTAGTAGTAAGTGTTCGATTTGTCGGGGAGATTCCGGGGATTTTTCCTGGTGCCTGAGGATTTCATCTCTGGTTATTTATACCGAATATCATCCCAACCAGGGATCACATCTTTGTATTTCTACCCAAAAAGGTAGTAACTGACTAACTTACAAGCTACCACTAGTTTTAGGGTCCCCTTCCTTCCCTTCTTCATTTATATTGATTTACCTCATTGTAGATTGTCTAAAACTCTTAACAGTTATGAAGTGCTGGCATTTAGGTGTTCAATAGACTCCCCGAAGAATTAAAAGAAATACCCATTAATATCTTTAGTAATAAGATTCATAACTGGTTAGTTACCAATCATTTTTATTCCTTGAATTAATTTTTTTACTGTCGCAATATAAATACCTTCTAATTAGGCTAGTTATTATTAATACCTTATTTATATACATAGGCCTAATGCTGTTTAGTATTTTTGTATTTTGTGTATATAATATCTAACGTTGTCTATTGCTTTGTAAACTTAACGGCAATAAAAATATATCATATAACAAATCGAACAGTGGTAGTAGTACTTATTTATTTATTAAAGCAAAAAGTCAGTTTTATTACTATATATATTATAGATAGATAGATATAGATATTTTGTAAAATATGTTGTATATTTTCGTCAAGTTAAAGTACAAGTTCGCAAAAACATGCAGCCTTGTTCAGAAACGCTTTTTTTTTTCTTTCAAGTGACTAGCGCTGCACTGACGAATGATTAACAATCTTTTAACGTTGGTAGTCTACAGCACTAGTTACTAAAAAAACAAACAAAAAAAAGTTTCTGAATACAGCTGATGAACTTTATACTATTTTATTTCGTGATTGCTAAGTTTGATTGAACGTTTGTTATTCTATGATTGTCAACTTGAATTTAACAAATAGTTATAAATATTTTTTCAGTTTGACATTTTTCAAGGTCAAATATGTTGTTTCTATATGGAATGTTGTTCCTTCGTTGAACTTTGGATACAGCTTTTGTGCCAGACATTGATATACGAGCCGGTCGCTCGTATTCAGGAAAATTATTATCAATACTTAGATTGAACTGCTTGATGTCATTACGTTTTATGTGTTTCTTTTTGGATCGCGTTACCGTAAAGTGTCTAAAATTTTGAAAATGTCTATATAGAAAAAACTGGGTTTTCTAATCCTTTTTAGTGAAATGTAGTTTTTACTATGTTTTTTTTTTTGAAAGCTGACCTGCATTGTCTCCAACGCGTACATAACCCAGTGATATTCTTATCCTAATATTTATCTTATTATATTATGTCGACATTATTTTATGTCAACGATATTGTTCTAGCTTATTCCTCTTGTTCTAGTTGATGTCTATTAGTGAGTTTAATAAATGTTTTCCTTTCCTTCTTTAGACGAATGGAATTTCAGTTCTTCGAACAAATTCCTCCATTGGTCCAGAGTTTGGTGGGCCATGTTACTGAGTTTCTTCATGACTATCACTCGACACGGGAAGTGAAAATCACGAAAGAAGAACGAGAACTTTTGGACGCTTGTGACAGTTTAAGGGAAACGGTTGCCTCCACTAAACTGCAGACAGAGGACCTTGCACGTGATGTAGCAGCTTTAGGACACTCATTCACGCATCTTGTGGACCTCATATTAAGTCGAGAGATTAAGGTTTGTATTCATTTCTCTCTGTTTTATTTGGTAGTTAGGTATGACGTCATTTGAGTGTCGTTACCATGGTTTCGTCGAGCACGTATTTGTCCACAAATCGACATTATCATTAATTCTATAACCAGCGTTTCTTCGGTTCCTATATTTTTGTTCGCTCAGTGTTTAGCACTTTATTCACGAGGAGGATTGTTGTTGTCGTTGTAGTGGTAATAGCTTTCTACGGATAAATAAGATGAAAATTTACCCGTAGTATTCCTTCGGACAAGCATTCGAGCCTGCAAACAACTCTGAACAGAGAGGTTCAGCCGTTCAGTTAATTGCGACAAGAACCCGATGGTCAATAATACCTTGTTTATGTTTCAAGGTTAATCTGAATCATTTTAGTAGTGTCCTCTAGCAGAACATAAATATCGAGCCAATATTGATCAAGGTTGAGCTGATATTGATCAAGGTTGGGCTGATATTAACCGGTATCCTGTGTTGCTAGGGTAAATACAAGTTACTCTTAACGCGGGTTTCCAATTTAACAAGTATCACCTTACGACTGTTATCTTTAAACGTTAGATCTAAATGCAAATATGACGTTAAACAAGGCTCACTTCGTGAGTTAATTTCCTTCGTTGTCGAAATATATAGCTTCCTAGTAATCAGTATCGCTTTAATAGTATATAATAATAATGGCACAATTAATCTACAAAATGTTACGCTACAATCAATTGAGTTGTTTTGGTAATTTTATGATTTAAACATCTGTGTCATGTAATCTTTTGTTTATTTAGTTCCGTGATGCATACTAGATGGCAGTTCTCCTGAAAACTTCATGTCTTTCGAAAACGGAATGTATATACTGTATCTTTTACCATCGCAATGATCCTAAATATTTTTTTAAATCACCAGCAAGGCGTAGCTGGTTAGATCGAGGACTTAGGTCCTTTACCAGAACGCAGTGAAATAATACCTCAATTCAGGACACTATTTCCATGCGCTTCGCTGAAGTCGAAGACAGTTTGTCTCTCAAACATGGAATCTGATATTCTAAACACAGTGGTAAAAAGTCCATTAACACATAACACTGTTAACAAAAATACTGTGTTGCCTCATAGCCAAAAGGTTTATTTTAGGGGCTACTTGATTAAAATTTTATGCAAAACAAAGAGTGAGGGGAAAAGAACAATCTCTTGTAATCATTTCCAGGTGGGTTTCACCCTGATCAAACCCGTGAGTAGAATAAATAGAACTGCATTCTACAGTAAGAAAGCAACGCTCAGAAATGAGCGAGGTTTTGAAGAGAAAAAGGAACATCACAAAAGTACGTCACATTTCAATAATTAAAGAATTCGAAGGGTTTCTGTTCGCACATGTAGAAGATGTAACAAAACTCGACATAGACAGAAACTTCGCAACTGAATTCCTGACAGCAAAATAATTATAGAAAAGGTTTTTATCATCTGTTGAGTTTCGCTTTGCTTGCTTGATACAGAGGTTCCAACTTTTATCTTCGTACAATGGTAAATAAAAAGTAACATTTCTTGAAATATTATCAGGTTCACAGCAAACCGACGAATTTAAAAAAAAAATGGCATTCACCGGTTTATCGATATCGTTTTCCCCCAGTGACAATAAACATGAATGCAGTGTTGCAAAATATAAATAATTGGTTATACGAAGTGAAATCTAAAATTTAAATATTAAATGTTTAACCTCGTACATCCTTCACTATTTCCAACAGTGCATTCTGTTCTTCATATTTGATGATTAACTTCACTAGGAGATAGAAAATATTCAATAAACCGAGGAAGTGCAAGAAGAGCTGTACATCAGGTTGGCAACACTGGCAACGTAATAGTATACATTTAAACATCCAAATATCTACCGTATTGATAGAAATGAACGCCCAAAAGTGTACTTTTATTTTAACGTATCGCTTATGATTTATGGAATAATGTTAATTTTTATCTACCATTGTAAGAAGATATTTTTTGGCTCAAAGCTGGAATCCCTGTGACTATGATTTGTCAGACGGTTTTGTTTTGGAACATGTTTGTCTGTACATTTATTCCATTCTCCTCGTGTCTCTGGTTTCGTGAACACTACTTCTTAATTTCCCTTGTTTAAGAACAAGTTGATCCACTTCGGGAATCGAACCGATAATATTCGCATAAGAGGTCTTAAGGCTGAATTTCATTAAATGCTTGCCTTGCTTGCTTTGCGTGTGATTTGGGTGAGGAGCCAATTGAAACACATGTTTCAATTAGCTATTCACCCAAATCGCACGCAAAACAAGCGACGCAAGCTTTCATGTAAATCAGCCCTTAGGCATTCGCGGTTTGTCTACTTCATGGCTTCAACAAATCAACGCTGATATACATGCACGCTTGCGGTGCGTGCTTTGCTTGCGATTAGAATGAGTAGCCAATTGGAGCACGTGTTTTACTACGTAATACGTAGAACAAGCAATCAAAAACGTGTTTCAATTGGCTACGCACCCTATTCGCAAACAAAGAAAGCAACTCAAACTTTCATGTAATCCATCCCTCACAGTACGTGGTCATATTTCAAGTTTTACTGCTATAATATTTATGTGTAGAACTATTTCCTTCACTCCTCTACACATCCAAAACACTGTTATTGTTTCAAAAAGTATTTCTTTCATTTCGTATTGATGACCCACTGTTAATTGATCAGTAAGGGCTCATTGTCATGCCCGCTTGCGATTAGGATGAGTAGCCAATTGAAACACGTGGTGTAGATTTATTAACATATGTTTCAATTGCTATTCACCCAAATCGCAAGAAACACAAGCTTGAAAATGAGCCCTCACAATGTACGTTCAAACGAACACCAATTGCAATTATTATGCTATCGAAAGGTCTATGAGAGTTTTCTGCTTTATCAAGAAGAAGAAGAAGCAAAATAATTGACTTCGTGCGTCGATTGCTTTGTCGTGGCCACAGCTGGATTACTTTTAAGATTAGAATGAAGTTGGCCCAAACCCAATAGTTGACATTGCTAAGTAATCAGGCAATTTTTGTTCATTATGGTGAAACATACAGACGTATCTGTGTGTGTCCTCGAAAAGGCAGCGAAGGCTTATCCTCGGGTCGTTCCTCTCTATTTTCAGAGGCCTTATATTTTTCGTGTTGCATTTCCACGGTTGACTCCACAATTACACGTATGACATATTCATTACACTCCTGTCAGATTTCACAGAATTACATTAATAAACCACTTTTAATTTTAATAATTTGTTGCTAAAGGTGTATCTTAACGAAAATACCCACACTTTCATTCAAACTACTTCACAATTTGCTCTCATGCGCATTTATTTGCTGGTTCATATTTTTAAAAATAATTTATGTAGTTTTTATGACTAGTGCACAAACGCAACGCAAAGAACTAAATTAACTTAATAATAGGAACAACGCATTAAAACCTGTTTACTCAATATTCCTTTTTACGCATTGGATCGTTAAGCAGATACTTAAGTTACGTTAGGTATACGTTGCGTCTATTTTTTTATGCACTAACCCTTAGGGCTCATTTTCAAGCACGTTTGTGTTGCTTTCGATTAGGTTGAATAGCCAATTGAAGCACGTAATAAAACTACACCACGAAACACCACGTGTTTAAATTGGCTACACACCCAAATCGGAAGTAACTGAAGCGGGCGTGAAAATGAGCCCTTAGAGCTGAATTTCATTAAAGCTTGCGTTGCTTGCTTTGCGTCTGTCATTGCAATAATCTTTTCTGGCTCCCGTTTGCTGCGTGCGTCAACTGTCATCATTCTTTCACAGACCATGGATCTGAACGGTCGTAGAAGAAAATTGCTTGCGGTTGTGGGCATGTACGTTACGAGGAAGAAAAATAAATACAGAAAGAAACAGTGGTGGGTTAGACCAATATACAAAATGCGGTCAGAAAGAGGTGCTTATAATAACATCTTTCAAGAATTGAAAAGTGGGGAGGAATAATTATTTTTCAATTATTGCAGAATGTCACCACCAAAGTTCGATGAATTAACTTGATCACTCACAATGTTATTTTTTTACGGTGAAAAATCGTTAGAAACCATACAAAACGTACACCTCTAAATTGACAATCCTGGCGGAATCTCTGCTTAAGGAGACGAACTCAAACGGCTACCAGAGCACTTTATACGCTATGTGAACTTAAACGAATATTTTTTTTTGGGCCTCTCTTTATTATACGTCGAATGTACCATTAGGAACCATAAATGGAGCAGTGACCGTTGGAGTTTATTAAAAGTGATGTGCTTTGCGTATAATAAGAAAATAATAATATTATAATAATATATCTAACCAGGTTTCTTCTAACCCGTCTTCTTTCACCATTCCTCACTCGATATGCTGTTTATAATTTTTTATAGTAAAACATCAATGTTAATGTGGAAGTAAACGTGTCAATATGACATAATATTACCGTGATTCCGATTTATGAACCTATTACCTACTTCATTCGAAAAAATCACGCCTGACGTAAGCTAAAGTAATACTTAATTTAATTTTGCAACGGGTGAGATAAATATTATAAAAATAATATAACCGAGAAATTTACACTATGCATACTGTACTCTTTCTGATGATACGGAGCAATAATTTCGGATAAGGTTACGAATAAATCGAATCATTGATTGTAATTAAAGACGATCTAAAATAATTTATTCAACTAGGCAAACAAAGCCTAACCCAAACATTTCTGAATAAACTGGGGAGTATCGAAAGTTATATAAGATACAAGAACGAAGATTACAGGACAGACGGTACCATTCACATCAAAGGGTATATAATCTTTTGCCTATATACAGGGTATACAGGGCCGGGAATCATGCAGGATATGTTCTTTATTTTCATTCTTTGGTACAGTAACCATCTACTCTAAAGGTGAAGTATAGCCTATTTCTGTTCTTGCCGCTTTCCCCAACATTTAAAGAAAACTCCCTCCAGGCTTTAGATCTTTCTATATTGTCCCTATATTATGGCATTCTGAAATTATAAATGATTTCACTTCCTCGGACAGATTCAATCAAATTTCCTTCAAATGGTGCGGTTAGAGCGTCCGCCATATTTACTACATAGTATGCGTTAGCTGCGATACAAGCGGTTCGAAATTCAAATCAATCGCGGTTGATGCGCGACAGTCGCGTTACGTGTTTCAATTGGCTACTCACCCAAATCGCACGCAAAGCAAGGAACGCAAGCTTTCATGAAAACCAACCCTTATATGTATTAATTTGGTACATCATTAGCAATATTTTTTAGAACTAATAGGTTTCCTCACGTAACGTCATTGACTTATCTAAGGATGTTAAAATTAGAGGATAGGATTAAAATAAAACAAAATGAAAACAACTGTATCCAAACGTACAAACGTCTGTCTGCCCACTTGATATGCACAGTCAGAATTGAAAAACATGGGAAAGACTTAATATAAAGCAACGATCTCCAACAAAAGATGGCAGCACTACCGAGTTCGATCGATGCCGATTTTCATTTTCGTTTTTCTTAATTGTTGAAAAAGCTTGATTGTTGTTGTGAATATCAAACGTATACCGGTAACATCGAAGCTCTTCTAACAATGAACAAAAAAGAAAATAAAAAATCTGCATTGATCGAACTCTTGAATCGGTTATGAACTTTCTTCCCTAAAAGTTTGAACTCTGTAGGCTTGAATTTGTAGGAGCAACAATGAAATTTCGTGCAACGATAGAAATACATTGGATATATACGGAGGTAGTGCTTTTGTTGGATTACATTGGAGAAATAAGAAATAGTTATGTGATATTCTTTTGCAGAAGCCTTGCATGAGGCGAACGAGGCTCTAATGTTTCTAAATAACCAAAGCATAAATTGAAGTTTAGTATCCAAATGTTGATATTATGGTACCATCATGACAGAGTGGAGTAGAGTACACAATACAAGTTTCCATTAATAGATAGTGGAAACTTTCACTCACATTAATTGCTTAAATAAAATTGAAAATATTTGAATGGGTAAATGTTACAATCATAGAGTTATAAAACTCCATTAGAGGCAGAACTGGCGCCACCGTCTACGTGGGTTTTAATTCCCAGCGTGGCGCAAGTTGAGCATTCAACTGTTTCTCTGTTTGTTTGGCAGGAATGAAACAGCGAGCCGTGCGCTGCCTGGTATTATATCATTTGTATGTCCCACGCACGATCTTTTTATGAAGAAAAACAATTGAGAATTCGCATTAGACTTCACCTTAGTTAAGTTCAACACGTAAGATACAAACAATTCCTAATTAAATTGATCAATATAAGGTATAACTTAATATAAAAATCACTTATATAAAACGTTCTTAATAAATATTATTTTTGTTCTCAAAAAAAGATTTTTTGTTAAATTTTGAATTTTATGTATGGCCTTTAGGCATCTAAGGTTCAGACCGGGATAGGGGAGGGAAAAGGATTCGGGAAGCTGTCGACCAGAGCCTATGTTGAAGATGCCATTCCCGTTTTTATTTGTTAAGTAAAACAATATAATGCTGATACTTAAAGCCACATAACTTATTAAAAAAAAAACACACACACAGATTAGAGATACATTCAAAAACATCATACAGAATTAGGGATACAACGCAAGTGACATGAATATTACACACACAAAATACTAATGCTGTGATTTATAAAACCAACGGTTTATCTGCATAAATTTACAAAGAAAATTATAAAATTGAAAATAGAGTATGGGCCCCGGTCGTCGGACATACACTAGTAGTTGAAATAAACTTGAGAGGACTAAAATGAAGGAAAGTTGAGAATCAATCCGAAGACCACAGACTCACAGGGACACTAATCCGATGATGTAGTCAACAGACTACTTAACCACACGCCGTAGATCCGTTTCCAAGTGCTACTTATACTTAGTTCATCAGATCGCAACAGACGGATGTAGTTAAAAGTTGGGAGTTGACGAAGAATAACTTACGGTGACAGTCCTGCCACCTGATGGGAATTCAGCACACTGACATGAAAGCACAAGTGCAACGAAACAAGATTTAAATAAATTTCAAGTTTGACAAGCTTCCTCGCGCAACTGCTTGTTCCAACATGCTTGAATGAGGTCAGTTCTAAGTAACAACCAAGCCAGTTATGTTATCGCAGCACGTTTGTTTCATGCTTATTTATTAAGTTAAACACAATATCAAGTTTGACAAGCTCAAAGCAAACGACTCACAACCTTGTTGCAAGCTGGTATGCTATCTGAGTGAATATTTGTATTGTACAAACTTTCTTCAAAATGCTTAAATAATATATATAATAAAGTAAACTCTCTTTAATACTCAATTATTTACTTTGTTGACTTTTCTTTTCTTTACAGATCTTGGTAGCTGTTTTGGAAGAACCCACTTCAGATATGGCGTTACGTTCAGCGTTATCCAGTCTGGCTTCACTTGGATTGGAAGGTTCCCACTTGAGTCGTTTGGTGGCGCATTGTGGTGGAATCAGGGCGCTTCTCTCTGTCTGTCTAGAGTCTCGATCCAGTGCCATAAGAATAGCGGCGCTTCGAGCGCTAGCTACAGTTTGTTGTATTGTCGACGGAATTAGAGAATTAGAAAAGGTAACTGGAAAGATCCATTAAAATTATTCTTCAGTTGTTCGGACAATATTTGATTAGGGGAGAAAATGACGAGGCACTTTGACCAAAATTTTATCTTTTAATTTACTAGAAAAAAAAATGAAACAATAGATCATAGTTTAATAATATTTCTCAATATCAAGAACGCTGTAATACAATTATTTTTCGAAATATTAATAATTTTTTAAAAGTTTTATAACTTTGGTCATTACTGTCACACGTCTATATTTTTCACATTAATTGACATAATTGTAATTTATTTCTTTTTTACCTCTTGATTGATAGTTTTTAATATTAAAGTAAAAATAATTACCGTACAAAGTACGGAATTTATTACAATTAAGAAAATGTCAATAGTCATTCCCGAATTTCCTTGTCATTACCGCAACGAATAACAGCGTCACGGTAATGACAAAATAGTAGTATTACTTAATTATAACAATTAGTGTTTAAGGTGGCGGCACTGCAGTAATTTCGTGGAAAATAAATTACTTCACAATATGAATACTGTCTGAGGAATTATAATTACACCAACTGTTAATATCAAATTTTGCGTTGCGGTAATGACATTCAAAAACTGTACTCGCCCAAACACAGAAGAAACCGTTGGAATAACTTTTTAATTATGCAGCTTCCCTGTCATCCCGCGCGATCAGTCGACACAACTAACTCCCCACATCGTGATTTACTTGTCACCCAAACAGTGTTGTCAGATAGGAAGATGTAAGTACACGAATATTAACTTGTTGCGGTAATGACGGTCAAAGTCGAGGACAAGCATTTTCTAAATAATGGAATTAAGATTATTAACACAACGGCTTATTAATGATCATTATCACGAAGAGTTATGTATCCTCTTCTGTCTCCTCTGTTATAAGGAATTTCCGACATTTTTCCGTGAAGAGAATAGCCATGGACTTCCAGAATTTGTGACTGCGACATGTTACGGTAATGACATTTGAGTGATATAAAAATAATTTAAAATAATTAAAACATTTAAATGGGAAGGTCTTAATAGACATAAACATATAAGATGATGCACATATGAAAAGGGGAAAAGTAGCAACAATATACATAAAAGATAACGAAAATATTTTAATGGACATGATTTTCTCCCCTAATCAAATATTTTCCGATAAATTCTTACGAGTATATATTTTTATTCTAGGTACCTATTTCCTACCAGTCGTGACGTGAACCAAAGTACGGTTGTCGACAGAATAATAAGTGTAGCAACGACATTTTCCCATACAACTTTCACACTAGCGACACCTGTGTGAAGGCCTGCCATCTGCAATATATCGTATGCTGATACTCCTACACTGTGTAATGTTGCCCGAAAGGCGGCTCAGTCAAAGAAAATAATAAGTGCCTCTTGCTATACTGTGCATAGTATACAAAAATACTTGTGCTGTCATCTGACGAGTAGGTCGGGGGACGGGAATAAGATCACGACGTGATGCCGCCGAGGAATGCCATTGGCGGGAAATTATTAATTCTCATTGGCTAAGATGTCAATGAAGTTTTCGACCATAATAGTCGTTTTGTTTCATAAAAAACATGTTTAATAAATTTGATATTGTTTACCTTCTATATTGGTTTATAGTCTTTTTTATTTTTTAGAAATAGATTGCTCTTTATCTCATCTTTGCCTTCTAAACCATCGACCTCCATTAATACGATACTGGACTGACTGCAGCCATTGAAAATTTCATGAATATGTGAAGCTAGGGAGCGGAGAGGAAACTTAATCTCGTTTGTCCACTTCCAGTCTAAACCATTATAGACCAAAGTTTTGGTTCTAACTGTTTTTTACGCTTGATATAGCTGTGTGGCCCGTTCTTGTATTTATGTCTTCATTCTTGCAAAAAACGTAAATATTATTTGCAATATTTTCTATTGTATGCAGAGTGCGGTATACTCTTACATGAATAACTCAGGAATTAAGACGAATCAAAAAACGGACCACACAGCAATATCAAGCGTATAAAACTGAAAATTTGGTCCACATTGGATTAGACTGGAAGTGGACAAACGA
>JAGDQP010015077.1:2210-43592 GCA_022664845.1 Lepisma saccharinum | reverse complement strand
ATAACTTCATTCAATGTTTGTATGTGGTCCATTGTGCTAAATCCACGACGAAATCCGGCTTGTTCCCTTCCCTGATTAAAATCCAAGTCTCGTTCAATACGATTCAAAATAACTTTGGTGAACATTTTGTATATATATATATATATATAATAAATCACAGCCATATTCAATCCACTACTGGATGAGGCCTCTCCCTGAAGGGAGGAGTTGGTCTACTGCTCCCACGCTGACCAAACGGGTTGGGAGATATATATATATATATCTAGTCGGTAGCCTAGTCAGTAGCGCGCTCGACTTCAGTGCGAGCGGTCCCGGGTTCGATTCCCGATGGGGGCTCAAATATTTCGGTGTTGACCCAGCATCGTGAGGACAATTGGGGAGTTGCTGTGAATAAAAGACAGTGGCGATCACAGTGAGAGCTTCGGCTCTCCTCTCCCAACCCGTCTGGTCAGCGTGGGAGCAGTAGACCAACTCCTCCCTTCGGGGAGAGGCCTCATCCACTAGTGGATTGAATATGGCTGTGATTTATTATTATATATATATATATATATATATAATACACAACCATATTCAATCCACTACTGGAGGGAGGAGGTGGTCTACTGCTCCCACGCTGACCAGACGTGTTGGGAGAGGAGAGCCGAAGCTCTCAACTGTGATCGCTACCTCTTTATTCAGGTAGCTCCCCAATTGGACTCACGACGCTGGGTGGACGCCGCACAGTCAACACCATCTGGAGTGCTGCAACGGTCACCCGTCCAAGCAGTTATATATATATACAGATGCTTATCAGAATAATGGAAACACCTGTAGTTGGCAACACGTCAGATGTATGGGTTGGCAGTGGTGTCGTGGCGACCGCAGCGCCGGACTGCTGGTGGTGGTGTGTTAGGTCGGTCTCCATACTACGTCAGGCGTCGTGGAACAGGTGTGCGCAGTGGCTGCAGCAGACGGAGGTAGTGTAAAATGGGAGACCTCTCAGAGTTTCAAAGAGGGCAAATTGTTGGGGCGCGGTTATGTGGAGTGAGTGTGACGGCAGTGGCTAGTGTGTTAGGTGTGTCGCCAGGGACAGTGTCGAAGGTGATGACGGCCTACACAACACACGGGAAAACCACATCGGGGAAGCGGAACAGTGGGCGGAAGAAAAGCATCAGTGACAGGGCACGCCGGGTATTAAAGCGCATTGTCACGCGGAACCGTCGTGCCACTGCGGCGCAAGTGACGGAGGAACTCAATTAGCACCTCCCCCAACCTGTTTCGACAATCACAGTCCGCCACGAATTACATGACATGAACTTACGGGGTCGTGTTGCACGGGCCAAACCTCTCATCAGGGACCAGAACGCTTTAGCACGCCGTAAATGGTGCCGCGACCATGCAACTTGGACCGTTGACGACTGGAAACGTGTGGTATGGTCGGATGAGTCACCATTCACCCTATTCCAAACCACGGGCCGTGTTTATGTGTGGAGAACGCCCAAAGAAGCGTATGATCTGCAGTGTCTCCGCCCAACTGTGAAACATGGCGGCGGCACGGTGATGCTGTGGGCCGCAATATCATGGTTTTCATTGGGTCCTGTGGTCACACTTCGCGGACGCATCACTGCCAACGATTATGTCGCAATTTTAGGAGACCACTTGCATCCTATGGTCCGGATGTTGTTCCCGGACAATGACGCCATATTCCAGGATGATAATGCACCCATTCACACAGCTGGAGTTGTTGCAGCGTGGTTTGAGGAACATCGGGATGAAGTTCAACACCTCCCCTGGCCCGCCCAATCCCCAGATCTCAACATAATTGAACATCTGTGGTCCATCTTGGAAACACGACTCCGGCGACGATTTCCACCTCCATCCTCTCTCACAGAACTGGTCGATGCCCTGCACGAGGAATGGTGTAATATTCCACTTGCTACCATTCACGACCTCTATGCCTCCATCCCACGTCGCATCAAGGCTGTTCTGAAGGCGAAAGGTGGCCTGACACCATATTAATCTGGTAAGTTGCACTTTCGTTCAGGTGTTTCCATTATTCTGATAAGCATCTGTATATACTGTTCTGACGGAGGAAATCGTGCCTTAATACTTATAGCTGATATAAAAGGTAAGTAATTAAGTCAGTGGCAGTTTAAAAAATACTGATAGTTCGGCAACCTCCAACTGTAAGGAGGGAAAATTGACAGTTTGATTTAATATATATATATATATATATATATATATATATATAGGGTGGATAATTTATCTGGATCACCCTCTATAATGGAGAAACCGAAAGAGGGAAAGAAGCGAAACTTTGCATGAAGGAACGACATAAAGGGGGACATCCTTTCACGTATTAGACAACAACACCCAATGAACAGTGTTGCCAAACCAATATAAACTTATATTTTTTTAAATGGAATGGCCTAGATTTTATTTCATAATTGGAATGAACAATGAAAACAAAGGCGAAAGAGATGGCACTCGCAGTTCAGGCTTGCCAAGTTTTCGAGAAATAACGATAAAGAAGTGTAAAATTGAATGTCTTTTTGCACACACTGTAAGTGGCATACAAATTCTCTGAGTACATGAAATGAAACACTGGTAAGTACTCTTTAAATTGACTCGAAGTTTAGAAAGGTGAGGTAAACAGTGTTGCCACAGCACAAGAGAAAAAATATGAGTTTGGAAATGGTGTAATAACTCAGACAAAATCACTATTACATTATGATTTAAAAGTTATAGGGCAAGTCAATATGGCATAAAGAACATTGTAACATTGATTTGAGATCGATAAGTCAAATAATTACCTAGATATCAGGTACTTTGTAAAAGCTGTGAATTTTGCGTTGTAAAAGATGGCAACTGTGTTTCATAATTCCCTGTTTACCCTTTCCTTTTTGAAATCAGGAAGAAGTAATGAATACTAAATTAAACGCCAATAACTAAACATGTAACTCCTATGAGTCCTTCAAACTACTAAGCACCATTTACGCAGCAAGCATGTGGAGTAGCAGCTAAAGACTCAGGCGTTCAACAGAGAGACCTGGGTTCGATTCCAGACCAGGTAGTCTTTCTTCGCATAAAATAATGGCTGGAAACAGAGATTAATATCCGGTTCGAGAACTTACGAGGTATCAATGGCGAGAATCAGAGTAAACAGTATGTGTGTTCTTTCGCACGATGATCATGTTTTTCTCATACTTTTTATTGGTCTTTCTCTCTTCCTGTCTTTCCTGACGTTTCCTTCTCATATCTTTGCTTCTTTCTCTTGTTCTCTCTCTCTTCATATTTATTTTTCTATTACTTATTGCTATTCTCTCACGCACACTCACTCTTTATGGCGTGTGAGTTTTCCAGAGCTAAAACGTTAGAGAGAGAGAGAGAGAGAGGATTAGATAATAGCTTTTCTAAGGATTTACTTTTCTATTCAGAAACACAAACAGTTATCCTTACCCTCTCCGTCTCTCTCTCTGTATGTGTGTGTTTGTGTGTGTTCGAACAAGACAAGTTTTCTTGCATAACATAATGATGAATCTTGCATGATGTCCATATTCTTATTTTCCTTTCCTTTGCTTTAATTCCTATCTCTTAGAACTTAATGTGAATGTAATTTCTGCCTAACTCTCTCATGGTTCTCTAATACTCAAGAACTAAGTCTCTCTTCCTCCAAATGGGAGAATATTCTGGCATGCCATGTCTAAGTGCACATTTGTACTGTCATATTGGTTGTCTAACTATTAGGTATACAGTGAAATGATTCTCATGGAGTAAATCGCTTCAATTTCTTATACATCCAACCTCCACTTATTATTGTAACTGGCTGTATATCGATTCAGACTTTTCATTGTTACCAATAAAATTGTTCATGAAGCAGTTCCATCAAGATTGCTTGCTTAATTCAACAATCCACATCTAATGAAAGTGGTAAATAATTATATAGGGAGTTGCTACCGACATTTTTTGAGTTCATTGAAATATTCAAGCACGTTATTAAGGCCACTTCCGCTACTTTTCTTTGCGTACTAACACAGACGGATACCTTCAAGATTGAAATAACCACTCTGAATTCGTTGAACCTTTACCTGCACGCACGTGCTGTGAACTCGAATAGTACTTTCCCCTTCCAACTTTTCATGCAGTCCATAGTTTCATTTCAAACTAACATCAATAATGTCCGTAATTCTCTTTTCACGATTACAGTTTCTCTTTCTAGATATTTCCCACTAAAACACACAATACAACAAAATCAAACATTCTTCTTTTATTGTATTTCTAATAAATAAGTAATTTGTTAACTTTAATGCATTCATTATGCTAGGTAAACTTTCACAAGATCCTGATAAAGTTTGTATAAAGTGATAATCGATTACTACTCTCTGTTATAAAATAATAAATGTAACCCACAATATTCAATTGAAAATACCATATCTTCAAAGGCAATTTACACCAAAAACTGAAATTACCAACTAAATGTAATTGCCAATTAACGTTTTTATATTGTGAGTTTAAAACAAGCTACACCAAAAAATGTGTACATATAAAAAGCAAAATATAATTATTTTGTGCTTTTGATATAAATTACGGCAAAACTACTAGCAATAGCGCAAAACGTATGATAAACGTTTTTGTAGCCTGTTATCTAGGAATTATAACAAAAAGAATCATATAGTTATATCTAATGGTTGCGGTGATATAATACAATTTCTCAAAATGTCTGCAAATTTGTAGATCCGGGGCGATAGGGGAAAGCACAGGGGGAGGGAGAGGAGTTTTGGAAAATACACCTCTAGTAGTGATGTAACAACTTGCCAAAATTCAGCTTTGTCCTAATTATTCCTGACATCAAACTTTTATTTTCTGGGCTAATTTTCTAATTCTGATATATCATTATTTGAATCTCCTCCAGCTAAGAAAAAACCTACATATATCTAAAGAAGCAGTAGAATTCGTGCAGTAACAAAGTCCTCCCGAACCAAACTCCGATGATGATGATGACGAAGAATATGGTGCTGAAGGTGACGACGACGAACATGATAATTCTGCGTTGTTGCACAAAGGTGATTCACACATTATTTGAATGTACATGTAATACTTGAACAATCAAACGACCCTAATAGTCCTATTGTAAAGCATAATTTATTACCCTTATGTGTTAAATTCATGTGTGAATATAAAAGTACATATATCTTTCAAATATGTTAGAAACACATATAGTGGTTAGTGTTATGTATGTCAATATAATGTTTATTCCATTTATCTTTTACTATATTAGTGTACTATCTTGCGATTATTTGCAATTATTTAGAAAAAGCAATGACCATTAGCAAATTATTACAGAATTTGGCCAGGCTTTCGGGTTCTCTTGTCCTCTGTTGGAAACACTTTAGTCCGACTGGGTGGACGCTGAACATAAATCTACCACTCCCGTGTCTCACTTTAAGTTTTCAGTATGATCTTTAAGCATAAATCATTTTCAAGGAAGTCGTTCGAATGCACGGTGGCGTTCTCCCATGTTCTATGATTTGGGAAAGTCTCTTCTATATGTTAATCAGGATCTCATTTCAAGATACCAATCTGCTACAACTGTAAAACAGTACATTCCCAAATCACTGTTTTGTGGCCTTCTAAACACTGCGTTATTAAGTTACGACATGTTCATTTCCACTGTACATGTTATTTTTCCCCCATACCACTCCAAAGCTAGTCTGCTGTGACCCTGAAGAAACTTATTAGGCGACTGTGATTGTTCCTGATTCTTACTACATGTATCTTTCTTCCCTGCATTTTGTTTAAATCATCCCGTCAGTAGTCTGGGGTGGGTGACTGCTGGCAACGGAGTGTGTTTTCCAGATAATTTTACCCAGTCTGTTCCGTTTTTCTCATTGCATTCTATAGATATTACACTGGTCTGGTGCTGATGTGGAAACCTCAGTCAGGATAGCTGGTAACGGTCTTGTTTTCCGAAAATTCTTATTACGAGTGTTTGGTTTTTCTCATTGCGTTCTGTAGAAATCATCCCAGCAGTAGCCTGTTGTTGGTGAAGGAAACATCAGTCAGGATGACGGGTTCCCAGGGCTGTAAATATCACGCTTTTCTCATTACATTTTCTAAGTACCATCTGCGTTTTTATCTTATGTGACTGAGGAAAAACTTAGCTTAGGATGACCGATTGTAGAAATCGAATATATATTCTTATTATTATAACTATCCCACTCTTCTCATTGTGTTCTGTAGGTACCATCTGAACTTCTATCTGCTGCGACTGAGAGAAACTCAGGAAAAACCTCAGTCAGCATGGTCGGCCGCTGGGATGGTTCCCAGGACATTCCTGCTGAACGTGTCACATCCTTCTTGCTACGTTTTCTAAGTACCATCTGCGCTTATATCTACTACGACAGAGTAAAACCATCTGTCTGGAAGGCTAACCGCTGGAATCATTCCCAGGACCTTTCTAGTACACTGTACAACAACAACTACTACTACTATGATCCTCTTGGTGCAAACTCTAGGTAATGTTCTGGCGTGATTGACGAATGCCTCTGGCAAAACCTACAGTCAGGATAGCTAGCCGTTGGGTTTGATCCCAAGACGTACGGTTTTATGGTCTTTCTGCATCTATGCCTTAGATTCAAAAGATATGACCTGTCCTACAGGTTCTGAATAACCTAAATACGAATTTTGAATGTTTATTCCCTGCTTTTAGAACCTAAACACGAGTTTCAAGGTTCAGCGCACTGAATGCATATCTTTGCCTTGTCTATCTTTGTATTCATTACACATTTTGTTTAAAAAAATATTTGCGTTCCTCATCTCAGGATATACACAATTTATGGTGCGAAAGAGGATAGTAAGATAGTAATGCAATATTGAAAAAAAAACCTTTGCGAACTTCATTTGTAAGTAGCTTCGTAATTTAATAATACTTTTTATTTATTGTTAGCTTTTGTCATTAATTATTCTCTGTTCAGTTCATGATTTAAATACACAATTATCTCTATTTTAATATTTATTTCTTATTATTATTGCATTATCATACTTCAAATAT
The DNA here is from genome assembly GCA_022664845.1 of Lepisma saccharinum. NCBI lineage: Eukaryota > Metazoa > Arthropoda > Insecta > Zygentoma > Lepismatidae > Lepisma > Lepisma saccharinum. The sequence continues at coordinate 36,562 of JAGDQP010015077.1, read as the reverse complement.
TATGTACACTCTATAATGGACACGCAATGAATTTATATTGTGTTATAACCTTGAATTATCATAAACTACATTCAATTTCATTGTGGGTGTAGAAGTTATGAGTTAGAGATGGAAATACCTTAATCAGGATGGTCAACAGCAGGCCTCGAACCTCTGTGCCTTTCCCCAAGTGTTGCCTCGAAGTCGAAAATGCAGTGTTTTGTTTTACGTTTGTTCTATATAATCTGCATCGACAGAGGGACTCCATGGACAAAACAGCACTAACAGCACTGTTCCGTGAGTCTTCCAACTTCCCCTTGTTTCCTCTCTATATTTAAAGAAAAAAAATATAACATGGAACAAAAATAAAAGAAAAAAAGAGTAATTAAACAAAATAAAGGAAATGACATCAAATAAGAGGGATAATAAAAAACACACCAGGGCCATAAACGACAATGGCAGTTGTATAAACAAAATTTGATTTTGTTTGCAGTTGTATAAACAACGCAAGGTGTTTGTTGTCGTTCTGGACCTTCCACAATTCGCGCCGACCAGAATATGAATAGACGTGGCAAGTTTTGGAACAACCGATGAACCGTGCCAAAACAATAAAGACGCACAGATGTGTTAACTACTCTTCGCCTCTCGCTTGAAGTGTTGCTATCCAAGAAATTTTGTTGCTGGTTGTTTTATATTCATTTTAGAACCAACATATTAAAAATTACATTACAGTTACAATATATTGATTATTGAGAAGCTATATTTATTGTCCTTGTAATCCACATATGGGAAGAAGATTACAGATGACTTGGGCAAGTTAAATAAAAGCTCTGTTAATAAAAACTTATATGCTTGCCCAGTAGCGTAACTAAGATCGCATGCCCCAACCCGCAATATTTACAAATGGGCCCCCCTCCTTTGAACCTTTCTCTTATTATTTAGAAGTATAATCTGATGTTAACACAAGTAAACAGAACTGGCTAAACTTTTTGCTGGAGTGAGAAAATATTATCTACTTGCCCGTAGCCGGTAAATAAAACAAAAGTTTTTTTTTGCGTGTAAGCATGCGCCCTCTTTATGAATAAAACAACTATCTCAGTATCTGCTCTCAAAAATGTAGACATTTTTCCTTGATTATTCACCTATTCAATTATCAATAAATTAAGAACTAATAATAAATTAAAATATAAATTAAGATTAAGAACTTAAATAAATAAAAAGTAATTAAACGAAATAAATAATGAACCAACTGAACTTACCATTAGCAGATCTTGGTCACATTTTCCCGAAGCGTCGTTGTTTCGAAGACATAAACTCCTTTAGCACACTCTCAATGTTTATATTCTGGCTTTCTTCGCTTTCAATGGAGAGTAAGGCTAATGAGCTGAGTCTTATCTGCGACATAGTACTACGTAGATAAGTCTTTATAAGTTTAAGTTTGCTGAATGAGCGTTTAGGGGATGCTGTGGTAACTGGCAGGGTGAGGTAAAGCTGCAAAGTGGTACACAAATCAGGTACACTGCTGGCAATAGCTGAATTTTCCACCATTAACAGCTATGCCAGTTCCTGTATGGATGAAAGTTCACGTATTCGTTCTGTCATTATGGATCGAAAACTTAGAAGTTGTTCAGGAAAGGCGAAAGATAGATCAGCAGAATAATATTCACAAAGTTGTGTAGCCTTCTTCGCGACATCTTTGGATGATAAACTGTAAAGTTCTTGTGGCTGGAGTACAGAAAATTTCTCTCCGATGTCTTTCATACTCTGAAAACGGTTAATGTCTAACCTTCGATTAAAAACACATACTCGAAAATTTGATTCAGAGTCTTGGATACTCTCATCAATTGCCATTTCATCAAAGAACGTCTTGATACGACGTTGCCGTGTTGTTTTGAAATTTGCATTTATTTTCCAAGAATTAGCAATTTCCTCGGCTTCCTCTAATACTTTCGGAAATTGTCTTAACTGGATCATATTATTTCGAGCTTGCTTTAGTAGGGAAGTGGATGCCAATAAATCGATTGACTTTTGTTGCAAAAGCTTCGAAACAATATTGGTACTTTCTAGTATCTTACTTTGAAACACTAATGTAACTACAAACTCGAAAGAACTCATCTTCCTCTTTAAAGTTTCAGCCGTGTTTCTTTCAGTCTGTTTGTTGGAAAGCAGAATTATATTCTCAAGACATACCATCACCTGCAAAACGCAATTTTTTAAAGCAAACAGACTATCAAATCTAGAAGACCATCTGGTAGGACACAATTTTTTAAGAGTTCTTTTGATAGTTAGGTTATCCAGGGCACTATTCAGCTTCTGCCATCTTGGTAAACTTTCACTAAAAAAGATATAAAGTTCCTGTAGAATTGTGTAAAATTCCCTTATATATTTAATATCATTAACAGAGTCGTTTAACACCAGATTTAAATTGTGAGCCGCACAATGCACAAAATCAGCTGTTTGCACTCTGTTTTTTATACGAACCTGAAGACCATTGTACTTTCCACTCATGTTAACCGCGCCATCGTTCCCCTGCCCACGACATTTATTCAGATTTAACTGCAGATCTTCCAATATCTTAAGAATGTCGTTTTCAAAAGTCTGCCCACTTTGATTCTCCATTTCATAGAAACCAATGAAGGATTCGCATATATTTATTGACTTTCCCGGGTCCATTTTAACGTATCTGATTACCACACTCAGCTGGTCAATCTTACTCACATCCTGAGTTGTATCTAGCAAAAGTGCAAAGAAAGGAGCTTGTTTAATATGTTGAACTATTGACCTTCGAACTGACTGCGACAAAAGTAAAATAAATTCATTTTGTACTTTGGGGCTCAAGTATTTTCTCCTAGTTTTATCATTCTCGAGATGTGCTTTTAATACAGGATCATACCTAGCAAGTAACTCAATGATACTTAAAAAGTTTCCCCTGTTAGAAGATGTACAACATTCATCATGACCACGAAAAGGTATGTTACAGCGGGCCAATGTTAAAATTACGTCAAAAACTCGCGAGAGAATTGCAGCTACTTTTTTGTACTCTTCGTGAAAGAGGTTGGATAAAACACATTTATTTTTCTTCCAAGCCTCAAAGGTTAAACAGGATGTGAGGTGATTATTCGATGTTTCGTGCTTTTCTATCTTCTTTGCCAACCCTTGCCAATCTTTAATTGTTCCGTTACACCAAGCATCTGAAAAGTTTTTGTTGAGTCGATCGGAGAAAAGCCAACATACATGGCAATAGACTGCGTTCAATATTAATGAATAGCAAAGCCAGAATCTATGTATAACTTGACCAGTCTTGGTTTTAACATGATAATAATGTGAACTGAAAGATCGGTTTGTTACAGGGTCCTTTGGAAAAGGCCCTTTAGGTTGATGAGGTTCTAGATTTACTATTTTATTTTTCAGGTTTTCACTTAACTCACCTGTGAAACGTCCGCGGTCTGTATCAATTAAATCCATATCCTCGGTGTTGGGATCACTTTCCGAAAGTAACTCTTGAACAGGGGCATCTTCAGATACTTTACTACAAATTGGTTGAGCCAGATCAGTGCCTTTCGAACTATCGTCACTACACCCAGCAAGCACCAACAGCATCTTTAAAGAACACATCGATTTTCGTCAGCTTTTTCACTGCTTCTTCTCTCTCGCTGTTTTTTTCGTTTCTGAGCCCCACTTAAATATGTTTGTTTACTCGTCATTTCATTCCACCAAATTCACAGTAAAAAACACACACACTCATACACTTAACACATACAAGATAGGATCTTCAATTTTGTCCAGAAACGACCACTTCTTTACTGTTATATAGTACTGTCCATTTATCGTAGAATAATTCACAAATCGTAGAAACCGTCACACCGCACACGCCCCCAATCTTACTCCTACTATTGTTATGTTTACTGAATTATAAACTTTCATCTGGCTATCCCCGTCCCCTATCGACTGTTACGTGAACTTTTAAAATCATATGACTGCATAAGTGAAAAAAAAACGCGTAAGTGAAAGAATAATCATTTGAAAGAGAGTAGCGGTGCGTTTCCTTTTTCCTTCATTATTTCACCAGTCGGATTTTACGGAAAAAATAAAACAAAGGCATGTAATGTGTGTATCCACGTAGCATGTAGCTTTTAAATGTATGTGTGAGACTTGATAAACTCGTATGGTATAAATTGCACATCACATTATTAAAAAAAAAAAAAAAAAACACACATTGAATCATGAATGAGATTACATTTTCGAGTTAATAACTGATATGTCTTTTTGAAATATTTTTTATTGTCTCATTGCATTTCAACAAATGAGGCTACGGAGTTGGGCACGGGGCCCCTTTCCCTGGTGGGCCCCCCCGCACTGCGGGCCCGTTAGTTACGCCAGTGTGCTTGCCACTCTCGCAACCCACCTCTTGTATCTCTTTAGACAGTTTTCTAGTTTCTATCTTGAGATACGCTAGCAAGAGTTTTTTCCCACGCTTCATGGCAGAGGTGTAACTACATATTAGGTCCGCACCCCGCAAGAGAATACCCGTGGCCGAAGTTCGATTCGGTCCACTGAGAGGCTATTATGAAGGGCTTCCCGCTTTGCGGGCTTTTGCGACATAGTAGTTACACCCCTGCTTCATGGTCCAGGCGGTAGCGCCCTGGACTTCGGAGCGGCAATGCGGAGGTGCGACTTTAGAGGTCGGCCATCGTGACATTTTTGTCTAGGTTTGTCCTCAGCCACACTAGGCGAATGCCGGGATGACACCTTCGCAAGAGGCTTGTCGACTACCTTCCCTCATTGCAATTACAAATACTTCACGAAGATCTCTTATATTGTCCTCCCAACGTCATCTCGGTCTTCCCACAGGTCTCTTCCCCTCCGGCTTTCCAACCAAGATGGAATATAATCTCCCCCGCCCCCATCCGAGCTACATTGCATACATACCCAAGTTGTTGTGATTTCATTATTCTTACAGCATCGGTAGATGAAGTATTTAAACTTGGGTACTTTCTCTATGTTCTCGTTCTTAGTTGTTATGTATCTAGCCACACTTTTGTTGATAAAATATAATTTTGGAAGGTTAGATGCATAATTGTACAACAAAGTAAATAAACGGGCTGAAGATACAACTGGAAGATTGTTTGAACGCTATACAATTCCACGCCCCTTGACGGATTAGAATAAAGTAATGATACATATATTCCTTAGTACCGAGGCACCGTAGCTCAGTGGTAGAGCGTTTTCGTAGCATTCGAGAGGTCACGGGTTCGACTCCAGCGGACGACCATACTGACTGAGGATTTTCGAGCGTTTTGAAGCAAATTCCATGATGGCACTTTCAACGTAGGTCATGGCCTACACCTTCCCGAATCCTTTCTTCTCGTACGGCCTGAGTCTTAGATGCCTAAAGGCCATAAATGAAATTCAAAAAATGTTCCTTAAAACTAGAGAGGTTAACTATAGCATTAAAAGGTTGTCCCTCCCCCCCGAAGGGGTTAAACGTGGATGAAGTGCAACTCGGAAACCACTGGAGTTAGAAATTTGATATTTGGCATGAAAATACTTTGTTTCAATTCATTACCAATAGCTATCTTAATTTTTAATTCGACATCCCCGATGAGGGGGCGAAAAAAGCTTTTAAAGAGTGGAATATGAAAAATCGAAAATTGTTAAAGGTTAGAAACTTGAAATTTGGAATGGCTATTCCTTAGGACAAAGAACAATAAATGATAAATGTTACAAGTCGACAAGTCTGCACTGTGACTTCCAGATGCAACGACCTTTAACCTTGGAGAAGTACCTTTGCTTTCCGCCCCAATGATTCCCTTTCGTGTAAAACATGCTGTTAAGCCTCTAAATGATATTTCAGCCCCTCCCACAATTGCTAGAAGGAAGCAGTCAGACTCAATAATGAGACAATAGTAATTTCACACAAAAGCAAGTTTCATAGTTTTAAAAGAGTATGTTTCATGGTATACTTTCCCGACATAGGATTTTGGATCCAAGATGCCGTCTTTAGAGATATTTTGTAATATTTTCATAATCTACTAATAATGTTGCACTGTCAAACTAAATTTAATTATTCTAGCGGCAGCCGTTTAGACTGTGTATTCTTTAAAATTTTAGGGTTGGCGGCCATTTTGAATGCAAAATGGCGACTTTTTCAAATTTTTAAAAAAGTTTTCTTAATTTGCTATCAATGATGTAGTTTCATACCAAATTTCACTGTTCTATCTTTAGTCGTTTAGGCTGTGTATTCTTTGAAATTTTAGGTTTGGCGGCCATTTTGAATCCAAGATGGCAACCTTTTCAAAATGTCGGAATTTTTCCTTTATCTACTTATCATCCTCTACCTTCATACCAAATTTTATGTTTTTAGCTTACTCCAAACACCGTAAACAATATGATGAGTGAGTCAGTGAGTGAGTGAGTGAGTGAGTCAGTGAGTCAGTTAGCCTAAAATGTGCAATTTCAGGGATCCACAACTAGAACATAGTTTGAGATACGAATATGAAATTTTGTACATCTGCACATATTTACCATATCTCCTTAACGGCGAAAGCTCATATTCCTATCTTTAACATCTTTTTTCTTACGGGGCCCCCAAATCGTCGATTTTGCCATAAACTCTTGTTCCTGTATAACATGCTTCTGGCAGTGCTGACGTTTTCTGACGTGAAGAACTTGGCTCATGCACTACCGTGCATGTTGAGGAGTTATCAGATGCATTTCCGAAGGTACTTTTACGTGTAGAACACAAATTTCACCATGACAATTTTTCGCAAATCTGATAACTCATTTAGTTAATATAAAATTTCAGCTTCACTGTTGATTTTACTGCTTAAAAGTCGCTCACATTACACGACTCGACTTATTCGGGACACAAATATAGGGAACCAAGAAAGTTTTGACGCTTTTTGTGGAGGTCTGTGTTCAATTAGCCCTCACACCGTGAGTTGAATGCAAATGGAGATCAGGCGAAAGTCAGTTGTTAGTGTGGGTATAGCCAACATACTACCTCGTTGTGGAAGTTCAGTTACACCGAGAACGTGCGGAAGGACAGAGTGAACATGGGACCTCCACAGAGTGTCATAAGGGCGTGTATGATGTACGAGTTCAAACTGGGGTCAAACGCAGCTGCAGCGGGGCGGAAGATATGCCATTCCTTTGGTAAGGATGTCGTGACTACGCGGACAGTGCAGCGGTGGTTTACCAAGTTTAAGGACTGTGATGAAACACTCGAAGACGCACCACGTGCACGAATACCAACACAGGTACGAAATGAAGATCTTAAGGCAGCAATTGAGGAGAACAGGGGCCAGACATATGAGGAACTGGGACTACAATTCAGTGTGAGTGGAGAAACCATTCGGTAGCACCTCCATCAACTTGGGAAGCACTACAAGTTGGGTCGATGGGTCCCACATGATTTGACTCCGGGCCAGAAGGCTACGCGAGCAGACACCTGTGTTTCTTTGCTGTCTCGTCTGAGGAAGGAACCATTTCTGGACAGGGTGTTGACATGTGATGAGAAGTGGGTCCTGTACGAAGCTCCACGGCGCCGTCATCATTCGTTAGCATCCCATGAACCGGATCCAAAACAGCCGAAACCAGCACTGCACCAGAAGAAAGTCCTCCTGTGTGTTTGGTGGACTGCTCTCTTCATCGTGCTACCAGCTGGTCAGAGCATCAATGAAACTGTGTACTGTCAGCAATTGAGCCGTGTTCAAGAAAACCTCAAAACACTTCTGAATCGCAAAGGGGTCCTCCTGTTAAAGGACAACGCTAAGCCCCACGTGGCTAGGATGACCCAGGACCCGATTCTACGCCTTGGAAACACTATTGCATCCGCCATACTCCCCGGACATTGCACAGTCCGATTTTTACCTGTTCCATTACTTGGACAATCACCTTAGAGGACGCCAGTTCAAATCCGTAGTAGAGGTGCAAAATTCACTTGATACCTTCTTCGCTTCACGGAGCACCAAGTTCTAATGCGATGGAATCCATGGCCTTCCAGAACGTTGGCAGAAGGTCGTCGATGCGGATGGGGACTATTTTTCATCTTCCAGGTCCGTCTTAGGTGACATATCGATGTTCGAAGGCGTTGGGTGAAAAAGCGACAGAACCTTCTTGCTTACCTTTACATATGACAGAGTGCGAGTCTATGTATGTTATTTTCTTTATCTATATGCTTCAAATAAGGTAAAAAAAACATGTCCGAAGTCAAAACTCGCTGAACAGCAAAAAGGTTCCCTTGTTAGTGTTGTTGTTTTCGTCTAAGAAGCACTCATGTTCAAAAACCCAGACAATTGACGATAATGAGACTAATCCTGGCTCAAGCCAATTTTGGCAGAAGAGTGATAGATAGTATAATTACTTACAAATTTGAATTTGAATGTATTTAAGCCTAACAGGCATCTATGGCCTAAGGCTTGGGACAACAATAGGAAAGTTAGCGACCAGGGCTTTGAGTTAAGGTACCATCCCAGCATTCGTCTGGTGGGACTGAGGAAAACTCTAGAAAACATCAGCCAGGATGGCTGGTCGCGGGATTCCATCCACGGGCCTTCCGAATGCGGCTCCAACGCTCTACCAACTCACCTACGGCCGCTAGGTAAAATTATTTACGAGTTTGTGGACCAATACTTTTCTATTGAACAAATGTATCAAAGTAAACCTGCTGAATTTGAAGCATTTCTTTGGTCAATACAAGCCCACACGTCTGTTATCTTTAGCTTACTCTAAAGTTACTTTTGCGTTGCATCCAAAACCATAGCCCACATCTAGTAATATTCCTCCCGACTTTATCTACAAGTGACAAACAATTACCAAGTATACTGCAAAAAACGTTGTTTTATTCAAACTCAATTCTCCGTAGCATAACATGAAACAGAACTCAGTTTTCAATAACACATATCAAGAGACATTTTATAAAATCGACTAGTAGCTTAGTTCACAAAGACTTGGTTACACAAATCAGTACAAACTCCGAACTGACCATAATCCACATTTACCTGAATCAATAGATCATACCACGTCAAACCTAACATCAGAAAAGTCAGGACATCAGACTTCCTTTTGCCCTTTATCCAAATTATCGTTAAAGGGAATGTAAAGCCAAGATCTCCGAAAAGAGATGGCAGCACTATCTCCGTATGTGTCTAATGTATTTTTATCGTTGCACGAAATTTTAATGTTGCTCCTACAAATTCAATCCTCGAGAGTTCAGACTTTCTGGGAAGAAAGTTCATAAGTAATTCAAGAGTTCTATCAGTGCCGATTTTTCATTTTCTATTTTGTTCATTGTTGAAATCATTTCATTGTTGTTATGCCTATACACTCACTCACACGGTTTGCACAACTGGGAAAACCTTCACTCCAGCGATATTTTTACAGAAGCCAAAGAAATTTAAGTGAAGGATATAATGATTTCCCCTTCCTTTCCACTTTTCAAAAATATTCAAATAGTGCGTGTGCAAGACTCTTGCAGGCTGGTCTTGGTCTTGCGTGAGTCTTGCAGGTATGGTCTTTTGTCTTGGTCTTGCATCCCTTGGTCTTGGTCTTGCATGGGTATCCCTGGTCTTGGTCTTGTATACACTACTTTCCATGCATGAATACACAGATAGCAAAGACCTTTTCTTGACAACTTTTGACAACTTAAACGAGTCATTTTTCCATGTGGCTCGGCGAGCACAGTACCTCTAGACACTGTACCCAAAGCTTTCAGTACCTATAATATACTTTTTGTGAAGACCAAAGGCATTTTCTGCGCGCTTTTCAATGTACATAACTGACGTGCAAGTTCTTTGAGAAAATATTTTCTACCTGATGGTTTACTTGAATGTACTTGAGCAAATGCTCCGTTAGTTTCTCGAAAAAATATGTAGGAGTTGTAAGCTGATATGTCAATTAGGTTGCAGAAAATTGCTATAGGCCATCGACGTGTTCCTCTTCGACAGCTGTCAAATGTCACACATTGATCGAGTACGTCTACACTAGGTTTCGTAGAATTATAATAATTGATTATATCGGAGTTATTATCAGAAAATTCTATGTCATGGTGCTGAGTAGAGAGAACAATAACAACCTTTTAGATATGTAACTAACTGCAAAAGCATACCTGACAGTCCCAGGTAATGCACTTTTTAGTGCAGGAGAACGAATTCCAATGGTACGTCTCTCCTATCACTTCTAATAGTGCCAACATCTGTAATTTTCTTTTTCAGCAATTCAGAATCAAGTTAAATAGATGAAAAGTTTATATCCATAGTAATATTCCTCCCAGACATCTCTAACTCTCTACTAATCTTTTCACTATTTGTGAACCAGTATTGTATCCACTTCCCATATTTCCATCTTTCCTGCTTAAGGTTCCCCAGCAAGACAATATTTAGTATTGGAATCACACATCGTCACATCGTGGTTACATCGTCAAACCGCAAGCATTTCGATAGTAATCGCATTCTCTGTTCCGATAATGCGGCTCTGTACAAGGGAAAATTGTCCATAGTAAAAAGATCTCGAATATGTCTTTATTCTGTCGATATACACCACAATTCAAGAGAATACCTATAAGTGTAAATATGTCCTCCCTTGTAAACTCTCAGGAGTTCTGAATAAATAGATCCTTATTTGATTGCTTGAATATGAACAGCTTTTGATTCGTATATTTTAGTATGTAATTCACAACATCATTATCAAAAACGATTGAAAAGTTTCCGCCGGGGTGTCAGGAATTACTCCTCTTCTAACACCAGGTTGAGTTCTCATAATATATTCTGATTGAAATTGTATTTTAATTTTTAGAGGTTGGGATTTCTAAATCATACCGGTCGAAGCTTTCATATCACCAGGAACTTGATTTATTTTTATATCTGGACGTGAACGCCTTCGTAACTGTTAAGTAACTTCCTCGTATTCTTCCGATTCACTATTTTCGCTGCTTTCTTCTTCCCTCCTTTTATCAATACAGTCATCATCGTCACTATCAGAACTGTCAAAAATATCTTCATCATCATCGAAATCAGAATTTATGAGTTCATCTTCAATTTCTTCAGTCGTGAGTGGTCTTTGTCGTTTTGCCATAGCTTTTATTTCAACTGAAAAGCAAGCCACAGACTATTTACATTTTCATGAAAATCACTGCTGCCAAAGTTATATAATGTATTTCCTCCATATGCTTATAATTATTACTACAGTTCTACCTTCAAAATAGCAGTAAAAATAATTTGTATTGTTGTTTGAAAGATCTACCTCATAAAACATACAACATATTTATGTATTTTAGTGCGTTTTTATAGTATTATATTTTATAGTATAGTAGTAGTACTAAATTAGTACTACTACTACTACTACTTGTTCTACTACTAACATAGTACTATAGTAGTAGTTCAGCGAGCCAACAGTCTCTGAAATGCAAAGTAGCGAAGATAGGCAACACACCATACAGGAAATTTTGCGATTAATCAGTTCTGGAGAGCAATTGAATATAGTTTCCTCCCCCATCCTCCATGCAGACTTCGCTAAAGCAGTGATTGTAAGGACCTATACATAGAGAAAGACACCGTTGCTTAAGTTTACTTCTTCGTCCAAATGCACGAGCTCAATAACTACAAAACAACGTCAGTAAATAATAATTAGCTTTACACCCACTAATGTTATAAACATTAAAAATGCACACTCCAATAAAGGGAGAAATAACACAATGTAACTGTAAACTGCGTTTATAAAGACAAACATCTTCTTTCAAGTTTCGAAATGAAACCATCTTTCAATACCGGCAAAAGATATAGTAATTGTGCAAAAGTCCTAAGTGTGGTGGGTGTAAAGGACTAATGCGTGGAAATGAGAGCATCAGATTAAAATTTGAGGTCGTCGGTTCGAACCCACTCATATTACACACTTTTCCAAACTATTATTTTGAATAAAACAAGTTTAAAATTCAAATTTTACAGAAATATTTTAAATTGCATTCCAAAACTTGAATAACAGGACGAGCTCAGACAAATACCTTACGCTGCCATTTTTAACTCTAAAAACTACGTAAGGGATGTAATTAAGGAAATCAAGCGAACATATAAGTTAATACGGCCAGCTATCAAGGTCAGTCCAGATTCGGCGATTACACAAGACAACATTTTAAAACCATTTTCCGTAAGATAAAGAATTTTCTGTATTTACTAATTTGGGTTAGCTGATTTCGAATTTGCCAATATAATTTTTGTCGTACATAAGTATTTTGTGTTGTAACGTCTTTTACTTTTTCGTATATAGAACAAAATTTCCTGTTGATATTGCCTGATTGTATGAATATTAACACAATTTAGATCATAACCAGTGATTCCGCCACCCCCACCCCCTGAGTCACCCCCCAAATCCTCGAGAACACCCCAACTTCATACATTTTACGATTCCAAATCGATAGAAACCATGCAAAACTCCACTTACACCCTCCCAATTTTGACTTTACACCCCTCAAACTGAAAATCCTGGCGAGATCCCAGCTCATAACACAGGCTATCAAGCACAGAAATACAGTGATCAAAAATCCTACAAAAGCAAATGAAACTCAATTTGAGGTTATGCGTATCTCGTGTCTACACACTAAATCAAAATAGTGAAATTCCATTCGATTTGAGCGGTAAGAGGGAACACTCTTTTAGAGTGAATTTTTATCGAAGAAAAGTTTCTGCTTGAAAACGAAGGGACCAGCCCATTTGAGGTTAGCCATTTGAATGCGAATGTAGATATATTTTTAGTTTCGTTTGAATCTGTTCATTAAAGTTTTCATCTTCTGAACACGAAAAGGACGCAATAAAATTATGAAAATGTACAGCCTATTCCAAAAAGGTTGACTGCATTGATTAGATTTTGAGCTGAAAATTCTCTAAGTCCAACTTCGGATATCATCGGAAACAGTAAACAAAAAATGCCAGGTTCGAGCTCTCTAAGGTAAGGCGATCCTTCCCAACTGGAAAAAATTGTGCAAATCTGTTTTTGTTCTTTTAAGTGCAATAAGACATGTTGAAATGCTATTAAGTGTAGAGAAAAAGTAACATTCATTGTAATACGTAATGATACAGTATTTCCAAACTATCCATACATGAAAATATTTCCATGATTTGTGTTATTAAAACACCACCAGATTGAGTCACGCTAAGTGGACCATTTGATACATTAGTGATTTTAGATAAGGAAGATTAGATTGGTGTAGGTTAGTTACAGTAAAATTGGATCACTCCTGGACAAATCATCAAATTTTAGAAGAAAAAAAAATGGTTACATCACCATTTAAGAAACGTTTTATTTTTCGTATGTGGGTTCCTACATACCTGAAGATATCCGAACGACTTTCGAAAGAAATATGATGCTTTTATATCTCCCGGGGCGACCATATTTCCAACATGGCGGGTGACGTTTTTTTTACTCCCCTAGATATGTACGGAAACCTCCATATCTAAAAACTAGAAGAACTAGATAGCTGAATTAAAAACTATTGGGTAGCTCTTCAAGTGTACTTCGATGATGTGGAATCCCGTCTTGGAAAATTAATTTCTTTATTCCAAAAATTAGACTGAAAAAGAAGTTACGAATTGCATAAAATTCGATTTTTAAACCAAGTTTTTGGGGTGTAGGAGTTGAATAAAATACTGCAAAATTTTGTCATGTTTAGACCTCACAAAAAAATTCTGGTCTAAATCACATTCTTTTTTTTCTACGGGTGTTCAAACATGGCCCTTTACGAAAAATGCCTGAGTAGGATGGGGCGACTTGACGACACTTTGTGAAACATTGTACGAATTTCCCGTACCTGGCTGATAGCAAGTAGTCGATTTTCCAGGACTGTACGATACGCTGTGTCGCAGTTTCTAACTACAATTTATAAAAGGCTACGAGCAATATAATGAGTTCTTGAATATTCTAGTGTATCTAACCCATAGTACAAAAGGCTACGATCCATAGCAGAGATTACATGTCCTCTAGGCTATCTACCCTAGCAGAGATTATACAAGAATATATGCTAGTTAAAAGGGTACGAACCTCTATTTAACATAGCACAAACTCCAGGCCGTCTAGAGCCACCGTGTCGCTGTTTTATAAAAGGCTACGAACCCCTATTTAAAATAGCAGAGATTCCATGCCGTCTAGGCTAGCCCTACACAGCACATTACCGAGTAACAAATCGACTAGGCTAGAGCCAATGTCCAGTTTCGAGCTACTATTTAACATAGCACCAATTACATGCCGTCTAGGCTAGAACCAATGTCAATTTGCTAAGACCAAACGGCTACGAGTGTATCTAATCCATAGAAGATTACGAGCCCACTATTTACATGTCGTCTAGGCTAGACGAGGTCAAAGGTAAAATATTTAACGGTGAGACATATTGAGTTGTTGAATGTTCTAGTGTATTTAACTCATAGTATAAAAAGGCTACGAACTCTAGCAGAAATTTAACTTAACATAGTACACCAACGTGCGATAGCAGAGGATACGAAGCATTATTTAACATAGCAGCGATTAGACCAAATACACATTACAGGACAGAGGCGTCTTTTCGCCCACACCTATTTAACATAGAAGTGATTCTACCCACTAGCGAACACACAAACACACACACACAGCGCAGTGGCAGCGACAATAGCATTGAACTATGTTATAGCACAACATGTATTAATCTACCTCTTTCTCGAGAAGTTTATCGCAGCTGAACAACAAAAAATCCAGAACTGAAAAATATAATAAAAAAAAAAAAAGATCCAACAGCACTTGATGCCTGCTTCTATGATATCAAGAATAATATTTTGTACTGTCGCTGTGGATTTGAATTTAACATGTTTATACCTCAAAGACTCATGACTTTCGGAAGATATCCTCCATACCCATCCTCTCACCAGATCTCATTTTCGTTATGGTAAATGTTTCAGTAAAAAAGCTGAACGCTATTATTGGAAACACATGGGTAAGGATATTAGAAATTTTATTTTGAAATGTAAGAACTTCCAATACGCTAATGAGAATACTTTGCGTAAAATCTGATAACACCATCCCCTCCCCGTTGAAAGAATATTTAAACACGTGAGCATAGATGCCTATGGACCCTTAGTCTCTAGCTTTGGCTTTCGGCAAATGATTACTTGTCCCATTTTAGTTATTGCCCGAACCGTTCGTTCTATTACTGCTATAAGTGTAGCTGCGTTTCTCATTAAAGACATATTTTGTGTCTTCGGTGTAGCAGAATCAATTTTTAGCGATTTAGGCACCAATTTTACATCCAGATTGATGCAAGAGATCTCCACGATTCTACAGTTCAATCATAACTTCACAACCAGTTACCATCCTCAGAGTAACAGGTTGATCGAACGGCACAACCAAGTGTTAGGAAGCTTTCTGAGGAAATATGTCTCCAAACGTCAGAAAGATTGGGTTTTGTACGTTCCTTTGTGTACGCACACTTACAATATTTTGGTCAACTACCGTCTCCGTATCAGTCCTTATGAGGTAGTTTTCGGAAGAAAAGCAGTGCTACCTCTTGAAGTCCCACACAATTGCAAAGAACTCACCGCAAAGAAACTCGAGAAACATCTTGAGTCTATCAGAAAATTAGCAAAAGAGCGATTTTCAACCTTACGAGCTAAAGCAAAGACAATTATTTATACTAAATGTACACCGCATTCTTTCCAATCAGCTCGTTTTGTTGAGGTACTGTGCCCGAGAAGCCGGATTATCTCCTAAATTAGCTAACAAATACAAAGGACCATACAGAATAACGGAAGTCAGACCCCATAATGTATGTGAACTGGAAACCCTTACAGGCAAACCAAAACGTTTTATTATCAACGCACAACGTTTGAAATTTTACCAACGGCCAGATTCTTATGTCACCACCCGTGAACAATGAGATCTCAATAAGAGACGCTAAGAAAATATCAGCAAATATAAGCAAAAAAGTATCATCTTACCTTACGCCTCATTTACAGCAACTACCATGAGCTCCAATAATTTTTTGCGTGTCTACTTTCCTGGCTTGTAAGGTTTGTAGCAAAACATGCATGCTCCCCGACATACGGTAAAGGCGCTGCTTACGTAAACATTACGCAGTGGTCAATTCAGTGCACCGAATTGCAGTATGATTACATGTCCGCTTTCCTACATCGAATTTCCTATTAAGAATAAAAAGAAAGAAAAATTCTAACAAAAATTAAGGCCTAGTAGCTGCGCACAGGTCACTACTACAAATAGATACATATAGATGCACACATATATACATGCCCCTATCTTTTTAGCCTGGATATTTAATCAGCCATTCGTTCTTTCACCACCCTCACCTACTCTGCTTTCTGTTTCGGACTGGGAAGTCGGGGATCCAAGGTGTACACCCCACAAATTTCAACAAACCTCTCTCCAATTGGTAGAATCTACCAACGTACAAAACGCTTCCATATGTGTTCTGACCAGTAAGGAATAGAGTGTTCAACAGACTGGACAAAGTGTACCGAAAAACTGGGATGGCACGTTTGTAATATTTTAGCCGCTATTTTTTCAATTGGAGAATTTAAGGGAAAGAGTTATAACCGATACTAATTTCCCCCACGCAGCGTAATGAGTAGAGATTGATTGGTTATCGTAGACTATATTAAAGAATGTTGTTGAAAACTGAGCACATTTAGAATGACTAACACATGTTATGGAAAAGGGACGAAACGAATATCCCCCCAAATGGGAAAGACAATTTTTCCATTTTGGCGAATCTCTTAACCTTGCAATAATTTTAATTTCAAACTGTGTACACATTACATTAAGAAACTTTAGTAGAAGTTAGACTATTTATCCTTTTGAAATGGATAGTTTGAATGATTAAAGTTTTTTCAGCTCAAAATAAGAAGTTCAACTGAAACTGAAGGATTACACTTCTTCAGTCGACAACAGACCCTTACCTAAAACGGCAAGTCTGAAGTTAAACAACCCTACTAAAATAATTGCGTAATTAATCATTAGTGATTGAATGACCTATCGTACCAGGTCAATGTGTGATGGGAAAACCTGTGATTTTGACTATCAAATCCTTCAACAAACCAAGTTTCAAAATGGCTGACAAAGATGGAAATGAATCGAATTTTATTCTGATATGTAATAAGGTACCAACCTTACTTATTGAAAAAATCTATGGGCGAACTAGTGACGATATAGATAATTCCCTGACAGGTTCGAAACAGCCCGTATCATTTACGGTTGGAACGACAAAGAGGCTAAGAATTGAAACATATCTAGATGGCTGTGCTAAGGATTACTCTTAAACCTATCAAACAACCTTAAATGCCATCGACTCTTTTTATGACCTTCAAAGAATTGAAAGCAAATTTTTCATCTAACTGTTCTGACCATCACAGTGCATTATTTGGCAGAAAGAAACTCGAAACCGAATCTGTATCTGAATACCTATAAGCAATCTAAAGATTGTGTAACAGAGTTGATCCAAAAATGACTGACCAACAAAAAAACCCAACATATTCTGAAAGAAGTTGATCCTCCCCTGTTGCAATATCTCTTACGCCAAGAGTGTAAAACTGTTGACGAGCTACGAAAACATATGGTATGTTTTGGATGTGCAAGTTTCAAATACCAGCTTAGGACGCTGAAACGCGCCATATAAAACCCGAATCTTGTGGATAAATTTGCTCATCCCTCAAGTCATAGGTCAACTGAAAATAATGGACAAAGGAAATTCCACGGATGGAAGAATTTTAATTTAGTTCAGCAAATGAGAAATTTGCGGATTTCAGATAGAAAAGAGCTAATTATTTGCTTTTATTGTTCTATAACCGGACATTATGCAAGAGAATGTTACTCGAATCCAAACAACCGCTTTAACAAAAGGAATGCTACACGACAAAGGAGACAAAATCGCCCAAAACGACAGAAAACTCGTAAACCTCACAACTCAGCCGGTTCCGTACCCGGAACTTCTGGAGGTCGAACAGATCGTTGCCCCACTACCAGTCACCCATGTAATTAGATTGAGTTACATAAGATGCTTCGAAGTTATTGGTAAAGTATATCACATTGACACATAATTCACCTAGTCCACATTGGTCAGATTCCCTTCCTCCTTTTTATGAGATTTAATGGACCATATGAAATCTATTATAAGGGAATAAACCAGACTTTACTGTTTGTATGTACATTAAACTGTATCAGACTGTATCATATCTGATAATAATAATCTATAGGCTTGAGTGTAATGATTAGAAGATAAAATACATGTAAGTGACAAGAATCAGAATGTGCGTTCTATATATTGTGCTGATAAACTCGAATATTGGTTTCAATTAATTTTTTCAGCCCCTTTAAGAGATAAACAGTTGCGTATCCCATTACGAATCGCACTACGTAAGTAAAAAAATGTATCAAGAGATTGCAAAGAACATGCTGCATGACGCTACAGTATCCCATATGATACATGCAACAGGTTTTTTCTCTAATAATTACGGCTTTGTTATGAGAAAAATTGGCACTATGCCAGTGCATCCCGCTTGGCGATACCAATCTCCCTATTTAGAACACTTTATAACAAGAACGCCTGAACCCGCTAAATGCCTTTCTCCAGATGCCTACATTGGGACCGCGATTAGGTGTCACGACGACAAGATGTCACGACAAGTTGTACCGCAATGCTTGGTTCACTGGCGTCAAGATGTATCACTTTTATTTTGGTTCGCTGCCGACAAGGTATCACGACGACAAGTTGACCCACATTCCTGAAAAGGTACAACTTGTCGGGACCGCACCCGACAGGTTATGCCACTTTTATTTTGGTTGGCTGGCGACAAGGTGTCACGACGACAATTTGACCCACAAAATGTGGTATAACTTGTCGTCGTGACACCTTGTCAACGTCCCCCCCACATGCGATATCAAACATATGTAGACAACACATTGGTAGAGTGGAGCTCAGGACATCATGACATGCAGTCAATCGTCCAATATTTACAGTCCGGTATGCGTCCTGGCCAAACGATTTATTGTATTAGTCCGCCTCTAGCAGGTATATTTCAAATAATGTTTCCACACTCGCAAGTGTTGGACATCTACGATATGGGATGCGAAGACTTAACACAATATCCATATAGAAGATGGACATGCCCATTCATCAAACATCGACCCCCTGAACCTGGAGTCTACTTGCTCCCCGTAATTTCTAGAATGCGTGAATGATACTACACTGATTTAGTTACAGAATCAGAAGTAGAATCTGCGAAAAGCGGTATTGAAACATATTACACACCTGTCGATTTTTTCTGTTCACTACACCTTACTTCCCTTATTAGGTATTTAGAAACTCAAGGTTACAAAAAAGAGAGAATTTTAATTTTCATGTCTTAATTCGAAACTTTCCTTCCTTTATATTGGGAACCTGGCATCAGTCACATTGCGGAGAAAACGCTAAATTTTTACAGCAGCCTTTAAATAAGACCCGTAAGTATGATTATCTATTTTTAATATATATCGAATATGTATGTTCTAGTTCCCCGGATGAATTAAAAATAACCGATCAGAATAAATCCAGAAAAACAATTAACATTCAGGAAATCCTGCCTCACGTTTTGGCTTTTATTACGAATTGGCAACGAAAAATCATTGATTCAAGCCTAACAGACATTCCCCCTAAAATAGATGAACGTTCTTTCCGACGAAGTATAGGCAACTGCTTATAGCAAGCGCTAAAACAAAGTACCACCAAAGCAGAATATACTTGCAATTCCTAATTTGGATGATGTGCCTGAAATTCAAAACGTCAAATTAAACATGAATATACTATTGCGTTGACGTTTCACCCCCCAAATTTACTAACATTCAAAGTCATTTGCGATCCTTTTAAATGGACTGAAATCTCTAGTTAACTTTATGTGTTCTGGGAAAAGAAAATGCAAATATTTAATCACTTGGAATTGAGATCACCTATTCTATTCAGAAAGAAGGAACGCAGTGGCCAGTTGCGAATCTCATATTTATGATAGTTCAACTTGTTAGGACCGACGTTCCCAGTCCGAAGGTTGTTTATGTATCATCATAGCATAGCGGAATTATATGGAGGCAAGTATTAGAGAGAATTTTATACGTGTGTACTATACAGCTCATCTACAGGCAAACTTTGAACCCATTGCCAGCTGTAGACCCTACATTACTCGTTTTAGAAAACGAACATCTGAAATAGTTCTGTCAATTCAAAAACCACGCAAGCCCACCTGTTTGCCCATTGCTAGAAACTTCCAATCTTTTGCTAAATGCTTTCCAGATGTATGTAAACTTTAACTCGTTTCGGATAGAGGTTTGGCATTTTTAGGGACATCTTCCATTGGTGCTATGATATAATAACCAGGCGACAGTTAGCTCCCTACGTTGCTCAGGAAAATCATCTCGCATCAATAGTTGAAAATTTGCGAAAGCAATTACATGAGGACCAGCATCACCTCATTTCTCTTTCATCAGAACACTAACGTTATGCATGAAAGAGAAGAGAAAAGGTATGTTTCTACCAGTTCTTAAAAATAGAAAAATATAATTTCTGATATTATGTTGTTAATTACATTATTTTCCGTTTTTGATATTGTGAGCCTATGATATTGTGTGTGCGTGCATGTGATAAACATCGAAACGAGTATGCTTTCTTCCGAGTACCGTACTTTACTTTGGTTGGTTTCGTATTCGGGAGGTTTTCGGTTCGGTACCAGCGGCTGACTGGCCTGACTTTAATTTTTGCCAGTTTTTTGCTTAGACACGCCAGTCATATACGGGGATGGTACACTTCTCCTTAAAAAAATGAGACAGTGAACGCCTTGCAGCTAGGTAAACAAAATCGTACCTTCTTATCGCATATTCATGTCTTTTAAACAAATCCCCTCTTTATCCTTCCTTCGTCTCGCCCATACTAAAATCAGCAAACATCATGAACGTTGGTTTTTTTTCAAAATAGACATGTATTAGTACCAGTAAAATGGAAGATTAAAAGCGAGTCGAATCAATATACATAAGTTGATGGAGGGAGAAATTTAAACACATACAATGAAACATTGAAACCGATGGATGTCTGTTAGACAGAGGTAGACAAATAAGAGAGAGAGAAAAGTGGAGAGAGAAGAAGGAGAAGTGAAGATACAAATATGGAATTTCAACGTAGTAAAAAATATTAAATTCAGTTCACACAGTATAAAGTTCAGTTCCCACAAATAAAATCTAACAGCAATAGAGAAGTAACGTTTAAATTTTATATTTTTTCAGAGTTTTTCGAATATATAAAGGGTGCTTCAAAAATTCATTAAGTAACTTTCGAAATGGAGACCAAACTTGGTGGTCAGATTAAATACTCATGATTTCAAATTGTTAACGATTTGTTAGATCCTGAAGAAAACCTCTCAAAAAACTTTATAGTATCAAAATTACTTGAAAATGGTACACATTATTGAACACAAAAAAAATACTAACAAATTTTAATTAAACGATAATAATAATAATGAAATTTAAATAAGTGTGTTTTAGACTGACTACAGCATCAAAGTAATCGGATGAATATTTATAGTGGAAGGATATTGCACTTTTAGAGTGATGTTGAACCACACCATATTAATATCTTTTAAACAACAGAGTGCATTTGAAAACAGTATGCACACAATTTCATTTGCAAATTCTGTTATCAATTTTACTTTTCCCGTAAAAAGTAAATCTTATCTTGCTACATTCCGTCTACATACGCTACAAGTCTGCAGATACTTGTTGACATTTACTTGTGGCTTACAAGTGTAAACGACTAAACTGTTATTTCGAGAAACAGAATCACTAGTAATACTAGTCACATTCACTTGTGATACTAGTCCGTGGACTTATAGCTAGTATTTTCAAACTGTAACGGCTGGTTTCACCAACGTTGGTTAAAAAATTAACAATCCGTTAAGCGCATTTAACGTCTGATTAAGAGAAATGACTGTTTCTCCAACATCTGTTAAGGTTACGGTCTGTTAAAGCTCCGGTTAACTCTAATCATCCGAGTTTATGTGATTATTTTACAGTACGATAGAAATGTTACTCAGAAGTTTGAAAAGAGAAAACAAAGGGAAAGAAAGTAAAACATACAATTACATGATAATAGAATGAATATATACCTTTTCACACTACAGTTCAATAAGTTTTTTAATCGAAAACCATATTTTAAGTAAACAAATTGTTAAAATTAATGTCAGGGCTTCGTGCAATTCGCAATGCTATATCAGGACTTGGTGTGGGTTCTATTCGTTGTTGGCTTCGTGGCGTAATTCGTTAGGGACATGTTATTCTGAAGCAATTTATATTTTAGTTGCGGTGGTTCGAACCCTGGCCAGGAGACAGATGTTGTTTCCTTTCACTAGACGTAAAAGGAACTTGAATGTGACAGTTATTATATAATATTTTGCTTCTTAAATGCTATCTATACATTAAAGTTGCATTCAATCTATAATGTGGCAATACTTACCCTGAACTGGATCCGAACAAAAACACCAGAGGTGCAAAAAGTGCCGCCAAGTTCTTTAGCTATAAAAAGGTGTGAAATGGGAGACGGATGAGCCAAGCTCCTTGGTGACAGGATGTAAGAGGAACAAAGGAACTTCGCGCGAGGTGGCAAGGTTCATGATCCTTAAGCTATAAGGGTGGTTCCTAAAACCATGATCATGATCCTAAAACCCACAACGTCCACCGCCACCAACCCTAAGGGTGTTGCCAGCTCGCGCCAAGTTCCTTTGTTCCTCTTACATGCTGTCACCATGGAACTTGGCTCATCCGTTTCCCATTTCACACCTCTTTAGGGCTAAAGAACTTAGCTGCACTTTTTGCACCTCTGGTGTTTTTGTTCGGATTTCACAGCATTTTGTAGGTCGCAACCGAGTCGTATATATACTGGGTTCGCCTCGCTGGGTGTGCTGCCCCAGAATTCCGTGTGCGCCCCAACTTCAAATTTTTAGGGCTATGTCCCCTTTATTGTAATCAGACTTTCTGGGGGCAGCGCCCCATGCTGTGCAGACCTTTTCCCATATCCCCTCGGGGGCTGCATCCTCATAGCGGTGGTTTGATCGATTTATCGAAACATTTTCGTGATGGTACACCTTCATACCAAATTTCGTTTCTCTAGCTTCAGTGGTTTGGAAAATGGTATTTGGGCGGCTATGTTGAATTAAAGAAAGCGATTTTTAAAAAGTTTTCTTACATTGCTGTTGCCTACTTGTGATGGTACACATTCATACTAAATTTCGTTTCTATAGCTCGAATGGTGTGGAAAAAGTTTTTGTGCGGCCATTTTGATCCAAGTGAACATCTTTTTCAAAAACGTAAATTATTCCTAAACTACCCTTGTTACACCTTTATGCCAAATTTCGTATCTCTAGTTCCAACGGTCTGCAAAATGGATTATGAAGTCAGCCATTTTGGATTCAAAATGATGTCTGCAGATATTTTGTAAACTACTAGTGATGATATACCGTCATACTTCGAAATTTCATATTCCAATTTTTAACATCTTTTTTCTTACAGAACCTCAAAATCGCTGATTTCGCAATAAACTCTTGTTCCTGTATAGCATGCTGACGTTTTGTGACACGCGGAACTCGGTTGCATGCACTGCCGTGCGTGTCGATACTCCCCTCGATTCGCTCGCGTCGCTGCGCCAAGAATCCCACGGCAGGCCGCGCATCGAACTTGAGGACTTTGGAGGAACTGCGTGCTTTTATCACAACCAGAATCTGCAGGGCACTGCGCCCCATGATGCAGATATTCCCTCATACTCCAGAGCGCTGCGTCCGAATGGGGAAACTTCCACATTCTGTATGTATAACATGCTCCTGGCAGTACTAACGTTTGTGACGAGTAAAACTTGGTGGGACACGCAGGAGTATTGGAAGTTGGCGCGAGGAACTAGGCTCATCCATATTCCATTTCACCACTTTTTAAGGTTGAAGGAGTTGACTGGACATTTTGCACTCCTGGTGCTTTTGCTCGTATATCGCAGCTTTTTACACTTGTGTAATTTATATGCTCGCTTCGCCTCATTGGGGCGCTGCCCCCAGAATTCCAAAGTTGCCTCGCTGGGGCGCACCCCTTTATCGCAATCAGGCTCCCGCTGGGAACTGCATCCTAGTAGGGGCGAAGAGACGAATTTATTCTAACCTACTCGTAATGGTACACCTTCATACCAAATTTCGTTTCTCTAGCTTTAGCCGTTATAAAGTGGGGCTTAGGCGGGCATTTTGGATAAAAGATCGACACATTTTTAACGTTTTCTTATATTTTCGTGACATACTCGTGATGATACACTGTCATACCAAATTTCATTTCTCTATTTCGAACGATGTGAAAAATGGTATTTCAGCTGCCATTTTGAATCAAAGATAGTGACGTTTTTAAAACGTTGTTATGTTTTCCTAAACTACTTTTGATAATATATCATTATGCTAAATTTCGTATCTCTGGCTCAAACAGTGTGGAAAATGGATTTATGACGTCAGCCATTTTGGATCCAAGATGGCGTCTTTAGAGATATTTTGTAATATTTTCATAATCTACTAATAATGTTGTACTGTCAAACTAAATTTCGTTATTCTAGCGCCAGCCCTTTAGGCTGTCTTCTTTAAAGTATTAGGGTTGGCGTCCATTTTGAATCCAAGATGGCGACTTTTTCAAATTTTAAAAAGTTTTCTTAATTTGCTGTGAATGATGCAGTTTCATACCAAATTTCACTGTTCTAACTTCAGTCGTTTAGGCTGTGTATTTTTTGAAATTTTAGGTTTGGCGGCCATTTTGAATCCAAGATGGCGACCTTTTCAAAATGCCGGAATTTTTCCTTTATCTACTTATCATCCTCTACCTTCATACCAAATTTTATGTTTCTAGCTTACTCCAAACACCCTAAACAATATGATGAGTGAGTCAGTGAGTGAGTGAGTCAGCTAGCCTAAAATGTGCAATTTCAGGGGTCCACAACTAGAACATAGTTTGAGATGCGAATATGATATTTTGTACATCTGCACATATTTACCATATCTCCTTAACGTCAAAAGCTCATATTCCTATCTTTAACATCTTTTTTCTTACGGGGCCCCTAAATCGTCGATTTTGCTATAAACTCTTGTTACTTTATAACATGCTTCTGGCAGTGCTGACGTTTTCTGACGTGAAGAACTTGGCTCATGCATTGCCGTGCATGTTGATTTGTTCCTAACACTGCCATAATATATTCATTTCATCATTCGACATGACAAAAAGGACACGAATACAGTGTGTTTACTTACCACACAATACATACAGACGAAATATAACACATACACTTAATGTTACATTTTCCTCGCATTGAACTTCGTAACTCATGGCTGCTCTCTTTCGTTGGGAAGATGAGCAGGGGAAACGCGTTGGACATTTCAGTACGACAGCAAGTCAACATAGGTTAAAATCCTGTTTAACCTAAAGATTTTTTACAAAGCGATCGTGAATAATCTAATCATCACTTCTCATGCAAAACGGAGAATATTTCCGACTGTGGAATGAAGCACCTAAGTCGCTATATAGAGGAAGACGATTTACGAATTTTGGTCGCAAAAACACAAATCAAGACTAAAGGGGTTACCAGGACAGTTAAAAACTCGTCATTGATCAGAAATACCCTCTATTCAAATTATTATTCTTAGAAAGAAACACTATAGCATTTGTTAAGCACGTTTCGGATAGAGTCACCTGTGGAGTATTGCTATCGTGCTGGACTTCTAATTTGAAAACCTGGGTTCGATTCCACACTAGTCATTTTGTTTTTCGCATACACGGAAGTATTCAAATAGAGATTCATCTCCGTTGTGGAGAACTTATGAAGCATCAATAGTCATAATCCAAGTAAACAGTGTGTGTGCTGTTTAGTTTTCATATTTTTCATTGGTCTTTCTCTCTCCCTCTCTTTCTTGATGTATTGTTATCGTGTCTTTGCTGCGCTTTTCGCTTCTTCTTCTCTCTATCTGTTTATCTTTATTTTTCTCTTACTTTTCACACACTCTCTCTGTTTATGCGTGTTCCACAGTTAAATCCGGGCCACTTTCTATGACCCGGTGATAGGGCCTGACTCAAACATAAGTTACACGGTCTGGATAACCTATTTAACTGGGAATTTTGGGGTCGTATTTTTCGTGATCTCGGGGTAACATGTAAGATCCTGGTCATCCCTGAAACAAACAATTTTCAAATGCAATGAAATAATTAAAATCTCTCCTTCATTATTCGGGTTATCGGATCTAAATCGAATCAGCGGGTCAGAATGGGTTCGAATCTTACACCCGGCGACATAGTAAAAAACTTGACCAGCATCCCCCGACAGCCGGTGACCCGTTTCAGCTCTGCCGTATTCATTCAATCTGTGTGAATTGTTATAAACACTAGTTCATTAGTGTTGTAATTTTTAGAACGTTATATTCCCAATAGGTGGAATATAGAGTGGCATGTCCAGAAGAAACACAATTTAAAACATGAGTAGAAAATGGCCCACTTTTTTGGCTATTTCAAGAGAAGAATTATTACTATATTAGTTTGTCACAAAATTCGTTTCCATCCTATAATTTATCAACATACTATTGCATGTGTTTCTTTTTTTCACTTTTGCAATGTGGAACATGTAAAGTTTACTATGCCTATAGGAACATGCTAATTTTGCTTTTGAGCATTTGTAACTTTTCATTTTGATACAGTTTGGAATTATAATCTTGACTCTTTCTGACAGAAATTAAGCAGAAAAATTATCATTCATTAATTTTCTTTTTATGTTCAATTTGCATTAGTAGTCTGGAATTGAAAGTATGGCCTTCGGTATCTACTGGGTTTGTTACAATCAATGATACCGCCAGGCCCCGGCCCCTGTGGGGCGTCAGCCCCAAATCCTCGAGACTACCCCCAACTTTAACATTTTTGCAGACAAAAGTTGATATAAACCGTGCAAAACTGTACGTCCACCCTCCCAATTTTGACTTTACAGTCCCAAACTGAAAATCCTGGCAGAATCCCTGATTACAAAGTATTCCGAACCAATATGTTTAATAATCCACATCGAATTTACAAACGAACTCCGCGCAAACAAAGCATATGTTACACTTTTGACATTATCCTAGATGTGTCTCAAAACTCTGGAGTTTCACTTTAAATCATAAGTATTTAATCTGACCACCAAGTTTGGTCTCCATTTTGAAATTGAGTTAATGGATTTTTTTAACATCCATTAACATTCGAATAGCCCTGAAAAATCTTTTTAATCTTTTTTGCTACGTTTAAATTCCATATTTTTATCTGTATTTCTTCTTCTTCTTCTTCTTCTCTCTCCCCTTTTCTCTCTCTGTGTCTCTCTCATTTCCACGTCTCTGTCTAACAGACATCCTTCGGTTTCAATGTTTCATGGGGAGTTTCAATTTCTCCCTCCATCAACTTATGTATATTGATTCGTCTCGCTTTTGTCTTTCATTTTATCGATATTAATGCATGTCTATTTGAAAAAAAAAACGTGCTCATGATTGTTGCTGATTTAGTATGGACGAGACGAAGGAAGGAGAAAATGGTCTGTTTACCGGACACGATTATGGGATAAGAAGGTGCCATTTGTGTTGCCTAGCTGCACGGCGTTCGCTGTCGCAATTTTTTTATGCGTAATGTACCTAGGTACTCCCAACACTGGGTATTTCAAATAAGACATGTCATCAGAATAAAATGTCATTCCAACAATTTTAGCGACCGTCAATCCAAATCAAGAACTACAAGGGCTACGAAAATAGTTGAGGTGTTCTGCGACTGCGCTCCCATTAGCTTGTTTCCATGTACGTAGAAATATTTTTGTCTCCATCTTTACTAAGGTACCGATCGGTTAGTATACCTCCCCCCCCCCCCCCCCCCCCTCCAAAAAATTCGGCCCCTATGTGCCTCAAGAAAGTATACCGCAACATTCGTTTATAAATGCTATACCACTGATCCAACTGTTTTTGAGTTGTGTTTAACTTTTAGTTTCTTGCGAAGTGATTATCGCATATTGATCCTTTTATCAACTTCATTTGTCGAAGGAAACATATACACTATACAGCATATCAAGGGGTCTCTTCCTACGATTTTGCAGTAAGTCCAGAAAAAGACCGGTTTACCCGCACCCACACATTACGAGCGCAGCAGGGAAGATTTTACGTTTTTCCCTCACACAATATTTTTTTAAGAAATTGTTTCCTAAAGAGAACTTCACTATTGACTACGTAGTTTGGAAAAAGCTGAGACGGCGATCGAAGTATTTATAAACATGTAGTGGCCAAAAATAAAAGAACTACTACATGTTCAAATTGACCGCCTAAGTTGATATCATTCTTAACTAAGGACACATGAACTGAAGTTATTCGGTATAGATTTGTAATGACATACTAATAACCCTCCAGGGAACAAGAAATATTTTAAATTATAGGAAGAATTTAAGTCCCTAGAGATAATATAACTTCAAAGTATTTTTACTCTAAACTGAAAAACTGTGACTTTTTACTGAAATATGCTCTCATCCCGTATATACAATACATTAATTTCTAATTACGATATTATTCTAGGAAGATGTCTATTATTTGATCAAATTTACCGTTCGCAAATATCAATTATCTTTAGCTCAAAATCCCGGGAAATAACATGCTTCTTCTATTCAAGGGCAGAGATATATGTTTGCGTTTACTAGTACATTATGTTGCACTATAAAAATTCAGTGGGATTCCTCCCTCACGCTTCGGGCTCCAAGCCTTGCCAAGCCTCATGTGAAAATATATACTGATCGAGACAGCGATACAAAAAAAATGTCATATTCATATTTTTAAAGATTTGTATAAATATATAAGGAATATTCTTGTAAACAAGCAACTACATATAGGTTTCTTCTAATTTGTCTGTTCCAATAGGGCTCTAAGAAGTATTATTTCAAAGCATATCATAACGTTGCCAATTCCTGCGGCTCTTCTCGCGCTTTATGAAAGTATAGGAATAGCTATAGGCACGTAACAGTATAGGCCAATTGAAAAATTGAGTTTTAAAATAGAGTAGCACCGCTTATAGCTTGATGCTTGGGTAGAGGGAACAACAATAGTATGTTTCGATTGTTTCTAATGTATATTCAAACTTTGGTGCGGATACGTCGGACTGAATGGAAGTGGTAAATATTAATTTTTAAAATTTATTGGCATCACTGTTAACTGTGGGATCTCAAGTACCTCTACAACGCGTCCCAGTACGTAAATACAAAATTTTCTCCTAATACGTTGAACGATAAGGAAGCAATTAAAAATTTTATTTTCTGAAATTGGTCAACAACATTGACAACTGCGCGCCGGAAGTACCCACATCAACTGTCCCAGTACCTAATGCACATGTTAAATTGTGTGCAAATCAATGCAGATACGTCCAACGGTAGCAAATATGAAGTCTAGATTCTTTAATTATTATGCAACCCTCACGGACTACGGTGCCTGGAGTGCCTGTATGACCCGGTCCTGTTAAAATTAGTGTAAATCAATGCACACGTGTTGATTTGTATTAATAAAGGCTTTTCTATAAGTTCTATTTTAAAATAGGCTGGCAACACTGACAACTAGGGTGCTTGAGGTCGGAGGCACCCGCAACTGCCTTCTATTGTGTTGAATGGTGTTTTAAATAAGTTTGGGGCAAACACGGTATGGAACAAATTTGTTTCAAAATTTTTTTTTTAAAAGTTGGCAACACTAAGAACTGGGCAACCCGGAATAGCTCAGATAAACCAAAAATATTTGTAACACAGGGTTTAATTTATGTTGTATTTCTTCTTAATTACCTATATAAAAGTAATTCTTGCTTAAAGGGACGTTAGTAGTATTACAAATTGCTGCCTTGAAAAAAAAAACGGAGGCTAATTTTTTTTTCTAAAAACGGAAATTTTAGAAAAAAAAAACGAACGTTTCTTTATTTATATCACTAAATGTACCTCGTAAATAAACAGAAAGAGAGAAATGAAACCTAGTCACTGTTGAGGACTTCATTTTCAGTAAACTCCGAACGATCAAGATGTCGCGTGGAAAGAAAGCCAACCGAAATATTTACAGTGAAAACCAACGTTCACCTAAGGTACACATAAAGTTAACAATATGTTCCGGTTTTAGCACGTTTTTAGTGCATAACACGAACTTTTCATGAAATTAATATGAACTACACCACGTTTTTAGTCCATAATATATGCATTTCTGGTGTAGTGGTACACAATTTATGCACAAAAAGTTCATTTAAAATTGGCTAATATACTAAAAGGTATCTCAAAACGAAGTGTAGCTAATGTGAGATACAGCATATATGAACTGAATGTGTACAAAATGTGCACCGTGGGCCAGAAGCTGTAA
Source organism: Lepisma saccharinum (assembly GCA_022664845.1). Taxonomy (NCBI): domain Eukaryota; kingdom Metazoa; phylum Arthropoda; class Insecta; order Zygentoma; family Lepismatidae; genus Lepisma; species Lepisma saccharinum. The sequence goes on along the minus strand of JAGDQP010015077.1, from coordinate 6,173 downwards.
TTAAGAAAAACACACACATTGAGCACATTAAAACTTACCTTTTTTCGGCAGGTTCACATAAATTTCACATGCGTTCACATAAAGTTTATTTTTGTTAAAGTTTTTGTGCACTTTCTGTGCCAGGAGATTTATTAGCGTATACCTCCATAAACTGACGAAATATACGTACTCGCCCAGAACCATCGCTATGGTTACGTCTTTAATCAATGCACTGGATTGATGTTGTGTAAACATAAATTTTTAGACCGAGCCGCCGTAGCTCAGTGCTAGTGCGTTGGCGTGGCATTCTGGAGGTCATGAGTTCGATCCAAGCAGCTGACCGAGGTTTTTCCAGGGTTTCCCTCAGTCATATCAGGCAAATGCCGGGATGGCACCTTCAACATAGGCCCTGGCCAACACTTTCCCGAATCCTCTCCTCTCTTCTATCACAGCCTCAGCCTTAGAGCCTAAATATTAATAGTTCCTTATATGACATATAAGGTCTTAAATAAAATTCAAATAAGTTCTTATAGATGACAAAAATATGGTCAAGCGTAAAACGGGTGTAGATAAACGACAAGACAAGACCATATTTTTTGCAACTGAGACAGGTTTCAGAGAATGTAAGTTAGATAGTTTGGATAGTAGTAAAGTACTTCAATAATCGGAAAAAGTTGGAGAGTCCTGAACCAACCGCTTAGCTTCCAAATTGTTTGTTCCCCTGTTCCTAGATTTCAATAAATACATGCCCGAATTCAGTAATTCAACAATCTTCACTGATTTTTAAAATTAAACTCCCAAAAAGTGGGTCTCCAAAGTTCTGATGGTTTTTATACACAACGGCTTATGGTATATCGTTTAAATTTGCATCTGATGTCATTTTCAAGAGTTTGCAGAACATGTGATAGAAGGTCAGTAATAGAGTACAAACTTTTGCCCCTTTTTGCTATTATATGGCTTTGAGGCTGTTTTATTATATTTGGTAGGGTTGCTGTAGAGAGTTTGTGACCTCACACTGGTGAAACGCTGTGATTGGCTGATTGTGGGAGAGGCTAGTGACGTCAGAGACCATCACGTGACCTTAGCGTAGCATTGAGTAGGCATATTACAAAAAATGAGAGGCTTATGACGTCACAGAGCGTCAAGGGAGCTTAACGTACCATTGTGCGGGAATATAAAAAAAATAGCATTATTGAATGAAAACAGTAATATGGTTGTGGTGAGGTCATCCAAGATGGCGCCTAGAAATTCGCATTACGTGTGAACATAGGAAAGGGTGGTGAGCTGGAAAGATAACCTAACGCTGTTTGTGCTAGAGTATGGTTGAATTAGTGATATAAGATTGGGAAAAAAGACCGTTTGGAAATCCCCATCATGTGAACATTGAAACAGTGTACTGTTAAGGAAAATGTTTGTTTGAGCTCACCTCAATCCGGGGAGGTTAAATATAGTAAACTATTGGAAAATAAGATGGTGATAGGGTAGTTTTAATACTGAATTAGATTATGGTAACAGCTCTAGTAAGAGCATTACCTTTCAAAAAAAGTGTCTCGTTATTTTGATTGGCGGACGAGAACCAATGCTCGTTTTTACTAGGTTGAGCACATCCTGGTGGTCAATTTTGACCTTTTTTATATCATAGTACTAACTACTCACATACTTACTCATATACTCACCTATTTTAAAAATTGCCTGTTTATTTTGATTGGTCAGACGGCACCAATACCCGTTTTTTTTTACCCAGGTTGAGCATATCCTGACTCGTTTTTTAACTAGGTTGAGTAGTCCTGGTTGGCAATTCAATTAATGATTTTTTTTTTCTTGTATTGCCAGCAATGCTGGCACCCTTCAGAGGGTTAAACCCTCTATTTCAGGTAAGAGGAATTGACATATTGTGGATTACAGGATAGGTCAGTTAGATGGGCTAAGGGATGTAAGAACATTAATTTAACTTTTATTTTATTTAATCTTCAATCCTAGCCATTATAAGCTTTCTCGCTTATAATCATTTTGGTTGGAGTGGATACAGGATGGTTGTGAGACGGTAGATGATGATGAAGTGCTCTTAGACGTCACAATACGTTACAATTAGGACGGATGATTGATAATCCTCTTGTCTAGGGGCGCCTCTAGACTAGATGGCAGACAGATGAAGCCCTTGTAGAACATAGATGAACATTGTGATGACGATGAAGCGTGAGTGAATTGATAGTGATGACGAATATCGTGAGGTTATGACATATTAGGTTGGCGTGAGTGTTTTAGCGGAAAAGTAGACGTAGGGACCGGAATAGGTTGCTTGGAAGTTGACTTTGAATATTTCATTGGCTGCATGAGTGACTTCTCGGAGGATATTGACACGGTCGAATGGGAATATGTTTTGAAATATGAGGGTGAAAAAGGAGAGAACTTGTTCAATAGTGATCGGTTGTTAGACTGAGGAAATGGGTGTTTTCTGGATGGTTTGCTCAGGAACACGGAGAGGTACGATATAGGCAAGTGTATCAGAAGTGAGAGTAGGTCGTCCTTTGCATTTGTAACTGAATGTAGAGTGGGGTTCGCTACAAGTATTGCATTTAGGTGGACTTTGGAGATTCGAGCAGTCTTTAGTGTGATGGTTTCCAGTGCAGAATCGACATGTTGGTTCATTCGGGCAGTTTTTTGTGTAGTGCGAGTTGTAAGCTTGGCAGCGTTCACATCTTAATGGCAGCGGTAGTGAAGTGCGAAATGGTTCTACCCTGTACCTTTTCTTGTATATGTAAGCTCCAGTTTCAAGTAGATCATCTATGGTTTGCTGGTGGTTGGTTAACACTCTGACCATGTAGCTTGCGTGTTTAGAAGCAGATGCATTTGACTATTATGTGTCCTTCCAGTTTCAGTTCCTCCTTGGCTTCTGTGTCGGTAATATCCGGTTCTACTGCCCTGATTACAACTGGGAGCATTGGTGGTCGACGAGGCGATGGTGGCTGGCGAAGTGGTTTGTTGTTGTCCAGGTGCGTAAGTTTAGCCTTAGGTCAAATATCTCGAAGCTGAACTTGTTTCTTATCATCTTGGCTAGGTTGATGTCAGGTGACTGGATGATAATCCCATTTCTAGTTGGGATGATTTGACTGATGCTATTTCGAGGAACATATTTGAGAAGTTGGTAGAAAAGCTGTTTCGGTGCTTGAAATCTGCGGTCGAAATTAGATAAGAGGAAGGAATACATCGATGTTGCTGAGCTATTTGAGTTCTGAAGATCTGCCTGGTTAGGGTCGGAGACGGTCATTTCTTGATCAGAGTCGGTATCAGAATTCCTGCAAACGTGAGTCTTCTTATTCGGTGGAGATTGTGAGCTGCCTAAAAGATTTTGGTCTGGAGACTGAGATCTTGAAGCTGATAGACGATCGGTGCTACGCTTATGTTTTGGTGTTGCTCCCAGTGAAGATGTTGATTGCTGTACAACTGGATGTAACTTATGTTTTCCTGCAGATTTCTGCTTGTTAGACATTATGGAAAATAAGAGTGAACTCGTCAAGGAGAAGATGAATGATGATCAGTCACAGTGTAACGACTGCAAAATTATCTTTAACTCTCTCGCACCCTCCGACACTGAAAAGTGTCGTCGATCCTATTATGGTCGTATATGTAAAGTTCTCCACTTGACGTTAACCAGCGACGTGAACTAGGGCACCGACCACGCCCCCTTCGCGAAAATTACCGAAGCTCGCCGAGTGAGTAGTCGTCTGTATGCCGAAGGATGGCCACGGAACAAATTAATGCAGCAAATGTTACGGAAAAACAACAAAATTTTTAAAGTTTATATTTATTTGTAACGAAAAACACCTTATTTATACCGAAGAATCCATGTGTTGAGGTTATAACGTAGGCTGCGTTGAATTCCCAGATGAGATACAGATAAGTGGGAGGAAGCGAATTAAAAAAAAAGTAGTGAAGTTCGATCATGCGAAATATTCCAAATATACACATCACATTTCAACTGAA
>JAGDQP010015076.1:595-43594 GCA_022664845.1 Lepisma saccharinum | reverse complement strand
AATATTCCACACAATCTCATTTTGACCCCATGTTTATGCCCCTATTTGACCCTTTCAATGCGATTGTTGGCCGATATGAAAAAATACGTGTCGCTTCTTTTTCGATGTTCTCTATGTCTGTGCAATCTTATCACAATCGGCGTGTTACACCTGGGTACCCTTCCTTGTAAGAATAATAACATGAAAAGTGACGTGATAAATGACGTGATTTTAATTGTCTTTGTAACTACTATAGATTTTATTGTGCACTTCCTCACCAACATTTGAAAATCGTCTACTTCTCAAGTGACTCATGTCTGTTGTTTGATTCCACATTCTGAAGGATACTCCGTTTTGTATGAGAAGTTATGATTAGATTCTTCACAATAGCTTTCTAAAAGAAACTTCGCTTCAACAGGGTTTGAACCTATGTTGGCTTGCTTTAGTACTGAAAAGTTCCCCTACACTATCTTGCCAACGAAAGACATAAGACATGAATGACTAAGTTCAGAGCTGATCTTCCGAAAGAACCAACTTCGTCCTATAAATTATTTAAACCAAAGTGCACGCCGAAATAGTGTAGGAGGGGAAGATGGTGAAAAGTGCCTAGGAATGAATCGTGATAAAAATATACCACCATATTCATCATAAAAATGATAGTTCTTCACCAAGTTTCAGTTCAAAAGATGCTAACCGAACCTCAAAATAAATTAAAATGTGTGTTGTTTTTTTTTTTTTTTTTTTTTGTAGTTAAGTGATATTCTGGTCGTATTTGCATCTACGACGATTTTCTTTTTCAAATTAAAGATTTTTTCAAGCTCTACAAGATAGTAAAGTTTCATTTATGTTGACGCAAAATGCAATTTAGTAGGAGGTTAGAAAATTTGAAAATTGAATTTTAAAAAACCGAAGACAAAAGTTCTACATTGCTCATGCTCATCTCTAACCGGGGGACTCCCCCTCCGAGGTTCACGCCTCCCAGTTCCCTCCGGACGCACCGCGCCCCTTTGCACACCTCGCGAGGTGGACCTGGATTATTTATATATATCCTAGCTTTCAGTCGGTTCTATTTGTATGCCAAAGCAATTATTAATAATAAATATGAACATATTAAATTATATTTTGAAAGAAAAAAGAAGAAAAAATCTTGCCCCCGGCGTGATTCGAACGCGGATTTTTCATTTAGTAAGGCAACGTCTTACCGCTGCACCAAACTAAGACCTGAAAAAAAGTTGTTTGGTCGTTGTTTTTACAGTGGATGGCGTCAGAGCCTGTCACTATGACGTCGCAGGTGCTGATGACTTCCAACCTTTTAACTATTTTGATCCTCAGTTCTTGAGTTCGGGCCGTAAACATTTGTATGATGCATTTTTAGTTAGTGGGCCATCGATTCAGCGCAAAATTGCACTTGTGCCAGATTATCATCTCGGGAGTGTTCCTAGTCAGTGGTACGCCTCGGGCATGAATGTTTGTGTGTGCGATTTTAACTAATTTCTAAGAATATCTGTCTATACAGAATAAAAGGTGTATCAAATTGAACAAGTAAAGCATGCTTAGGGTAAACAAAGTTTCAAAAAAGTTCTACAAGTTGCTCGTTCTACAAGTTGTTGTTGTTTATGTAATTCAGCATGTCTGAGGAAGACAAGAAATTAGTTAGTTGATGAAACTGTTACACGTTTTTAGTTTTCTAATTACAATATATTGATTTACTCCGCTTATTTTCTCTATTTTAAATATATAAAAGCAATGCTTTGACATAGAAAATGTAATATTTGTTTTGTTATGAGATCGGAGACCCGCAGAAGATCGATACTTTCCAATAAATACTCTGTTCTCATAATCAGAAAAAACAAGTCTCGTTGGTCTGATGATTATCGTATCGGTCTCTCGTGCATAGGGTCGCCAGTCCAAACCCTAATAAATCAATTTCTAAAAGAAAGTTGGGTTAATGAGATCAAACCTGGCACACACATTTTTCTAATTTCTATTTTTTTTATTTTAAAATATATTTCAAATAATAGATTTTTTGAATAATATTTTTTCAAATAACATTTGTACTTCAATTTCTTCTACCACAATATATTAAAATTGGATTTAATATATATGTCCCGTAATTAACATTACGCACTTTGAATTGACAATGAAATTGGATTTCATTTACGCCCTTTAGGCATTTAAGGCTCAGGCCGGGATAGGGAAAGGATTCGGTAAGGTATAGGCCAGGGCCAATGCAATTCCGACATTTGCCTGGTGTGACTGAGGAAAAACTCAGTCAGGATGGTCCGCCGCTGGGATCGAACCCGAGATCATCCGAATGCTACGCCAACGCTTTACCACCGAGAATTGACAATGAAGAATGAGCGGGGGTTTCTTACTATTCTTGACACCCAATATATGATATTCGTATAATCACATCTAAAGTGTATGATTTGTGTACATGTGTGAATTGATTTATGTTTTTTAAGCCTAACACTCGCCCGGGATACGGTGGGGTAAAAGAATCCTGAAAGAAGTTGTTTAAAATTACTTTTAAGCTTTTATGCATATGAGGATCAAGCCCGGATAGGGCTGGGATAGTGTGTTGAAAGATAGACGGCCATAGCCTGTTTATAGGCACCATCATAGTGTTTGTCTGGTATGACTGAGGAAAATCTTGGGAAGCCTCAATTATAATGGTCGACCGCTGGAATCGATCCCAGGACTTTCCGAATGCGAAACCAACGCTCTAGAACTTTTTGAAACTTTGTTTACCCTAAGCGGGCTTAACGTGTTCAATTTGATATACCTTTTAACCTGTATAGACTGTTATTCTTAGAATTAAGTTAAAATCGCACACACAAGCATTCATGCCTGAGGTGTACCACTGACTAGGAACACTCCCGAGATGATAATCTGGCACAAGTTCAATTTTGCGCGGAATCGATGGCCCACTAACTAAAAATGTATCATACAAGTTTTTACGCTCCAAACTACAAAATTGAGGATCAAAATAGTTAAAAGGTTGGAAGTCGTCGCAGCACCTGCGACGTCATAGTGATAGGCTCTGACGCCATCCGCCGTAAATACAACGACCAAACAACTATTTGCCAGGTCTTAGTTTGGTGCAGCGTAAGACGTTGGCTTACTAAATAAAAAATCCGGGTTCGAATCCCGGCGGGAGCAAGATTTTTTCTTCTTTTTCTCTTTCAAAATATAATTTTATATGTTAATATTTATTATTAATAATTGCTTTGGCATGCAAATAGAGGCGACTCAAATCTAGGAAATGTATAAATAATGAAGGTCTGGCCCGCGAGGTGTGCAAGGGGACACGTGCGTCCGAAGAGAGCTGGCGGTGTGAGCCTCGTGGGGGAGATCCCATGGCTAGCGGGGGGCATACGCATTTGTTTTCGTTTTTTAATTCAATTTTTAAATTTTCTAACCTCTATACAAATTTGAATTTTGCGTCAACATAAATGAAACAATTACCATCTTGTAGAGCTTGACAAAATCTTTAATTTAAAAAAAAGAAAGTAATCGCACTAAACTACCAAAAACACACTTTAATTTATTTTGAGGTTAGGTTAGCATCTTTTGAGCTGAGATTTGGTGGAGAACCATCATTTTTTATGCTGAATATAGTAGTATTTTTATTGCGATTCCTTTCAAGGCACTTTTCACCATCTTACCCTCCTAGGTCTATCGGCGTGCACTTTGGTTTAAATAATTTATAGGACGAAGTTGGTTCCTTCCAAAGATCAGCTCTGAACTTAGTCATTCATGTCTTACGTCTTTCGTTGGCAATATGGCGTGGGGGAAACGTGCTGGACTTTTCAGTACTAAAGCAAGTATTCATAGGTTTAAACCCTCATGAAACCAAGAATTTTTTACAAAACTATCGTGAAGAATCTAATCATAACTTCTCATATAAAACGGAGAATCCTTCAGAATGTGGAATCAAACAACTGACATGAATCACTATAGAGAAGTAGACGATTTTCAAATGTTGGTGAGGAAGTGCACAATAAAATCTATAAGAGTTACAAAGACAATTAAAATCACGTCATTCATCTGAAGTATCTACTTTTCATGTTATTATTCTTAGAAAGAAACCCTATACCATTTATTAAGCAGCATTTATGCAGCAAGCCTGTGAAGTAACAGCTAACGACTCAGACTTTCAACATGGAGACCTGGGTCCAATTCCCGAACAGGTAGTAACTTTTTTGCATAAAATAATGGCTGGAAACAGATATTAATCTTCGGTTCGAGAACTTACGAGGCATCAACGGCGACAATCAGAGTGCGTGTTCTTTAACATGATGATAATGTAGTTCTTATATTTTTTATTTGTCTTTCTCTCTCCCTGTCTCTCCTGACGTTTCCTTCTTATGTATTTGCTTCTTTCTCATATCTCTCTATCTTTATTTTTCTATTACTTATTGCTACTCTCTCACGCACATTCATTCTTTATATGCGTGTGAGTGTTAAAGAGATACCAATTTAGAGAGAGAGAGAGAGAGAGAGAGAGAAAGAAAAGAATGCCCTTTCCAAAGGATTTACTTTTCTATTTAGGAACACATACAGTTATCCTAACTTTCTCCGTCTCTTCCTCTCTCTCTTTATGTGTATGTGTTCGAACAAGACAAGTTTTCTTGCATAACATAATGATGAATTCTACATGATGTCCGTTTTCTAAATGGTACTCAAGGACTAAATCTTTCTTCCTCCAAATGGAGGAATATCCTAGCATGCCATGTTTTAGCGCACATATGTACTGTAATGTTGGTTGTCTAACTATTAGGCGTACAGTGAAACAATTCTCATGTGTTAAAGTGTAAAAATAACTAAATAATTTTTAAAATATATTTAGTTACTCACGTACATCATTTCAAACCAAAGTTTAAATGTTAAAACATACGGAATTGTTTAGTTTGTTAGTATTTTTTCTGTTTGGAGATTATTAAGAAGACATCTCTTTTGGGAAAACTAATATTGGAAATAATGAATCTTGAAATATGTTAAACAGAAGCTTCTGGTGTAAGAGATCTAAACAGTTATTGCTTACGATGTTAAGTAATCATTCAGTGATTGCTTGGTAAGAAATAGGTGTAATCTGAATTACGTGAAGAAATGTATTAGAATGAATTCCAATATGTTAATAATAAATGGAACTATTAATCAATTCCGGCCATCCTTGTTTTTTTTATGCATTTGATAATTTGTATTTCTGGGTATTCTTAAGCTATTGCACCCATAAATCAAATCAAAGTATTATCATGGAGGAAATCGCTTCTATTTCTTATACATGAGCTATTAACTCCTGCGAACGAAACAAGGAAAAGAAATGTCCCTTTAAGGAAATTTCTAAACATGTGCAGTTTTCGAGCTTGAGGTGCTCAAGTAAAACTGGTGATCGCTGCAAATGACGTCAGAACTCGACGATTAATGAAGCTACACATAGTGCCTTAGCAAATAAAAAGCAAAGTTGTACTCAATATATTATCAATATCTGTCAAACGCCATTTGTAACTGTTCTGTTTTACATTTCAGTTCCTCTAGTTCCGAAATCACTAAAGTTTAGACATTTCTTGAAGGAACTTATTTCAGTTTGGGCTGGCGTTTCAATTTATGACCATCGATTTTGATACTACCTGTATGTGGTAGTTACTAGGTACTTGATACGTTGATGTATTATAAATTCTTTAATGACATATTGTGTTGTAATTGCATTCATTTCTTCCTTTTCTTTTATACGATCGTTTAGAGAACTTCTCAACGGTCACAGTCAAATTTCACCTGAAAAGGCACACCGGATACTTCATGCTCCAAGTTTATATTCCCTGTGGGTTGATTGTCAGCTGTTCGTGGGTCAGTTTTTGGATTGATCCTGATGCCGTGCCAGCTAGAGTCTCTTTAGGTGAGTGTATTTTCCTTTCATCAAAATAATCCTTGCACAGTATATGTTTTTAGGATATGTTTGGGGAGGTCTTATACAGTGTTGTTCCAAGAGATTTGTTTTTTTTGTAAATTGAAACTTTACCCGAACTGCAAGTATTTCATAAATTTTAGAGAGTGTTCTTTTACTGGCGAGTTGTGAGTGTTCAATATTCATTTCTTTTCAAACAGAAAATAAAAGATCATACTGAAGTTCAACTAAACTATATCTGCCTACTCGAAATAATACATTTTGTATGCATTAATAATAACATACATGTATTAACTTGGTTTCTACAAAAAATTGTATGGAGCACAAAAGGAGAGCTCATGATGAAGTACTTAAAGGAACCTTGGGAATTTTTCGAAATGTGAACTGGAAGGAAATTCGAATATCAATTGAACACGAAAGTGCTGAACGGAGAAAGGAAAGTGATGAACGGATTAGGTTAAAGAAGAAACATATTGGTGAGGATCATAAGGGAGAAGAACATATTAAACTGATAAGGATATTGTGTACGCACATATTGCGTATTAGATAATATAACTGATAGGGAAAAGGTGAAGGTGAAGTACATTGATATAACTTATTGACGGTATTAAGCAGGAAAAAGTTACATGCTAGGGCAAAAGAATAATAAGAAAGACAGAAGTGGATGCAAAAGATGAAATTTGTCGTAGGACCTGCATCTATAGGCAGAACGCTAATGATAATGATGTACTAACGTACACGAAGATTCACAAAAACAATGTGAAAACTTTCTGTTCCACTACTGTACCAATACGAAGATGGCTCAGCGATGAAGTGTCACTTGGCCGAGAAATAAACATCACATGCCAAAAACCATAGAATAACACAGTAATTTGACCCTGGAGACTAGCATGGTTCAATGAGTCATGGTACTAGTTTCGGAGTGATGGTACGGTTGAGCTGTGGCGCAGATCCATTACGTCATGGATTAGTAATCCTACTGAAAGTTGTCACACAAATTTAGGGTCACACTGTATAGCAATTTGAATAAGTAAAATAGTATCGAATTTACTTTTGGTTTGATACTTTCAGCTCAAAAAACTCTTCTGACTTATAAGTCATCCCCATGGTCTATTTTCTAAAAGCTCCGCTTTGTTTTCTGTGAAAAGCATTACTTGAAAAGATCTCTTGTTTCCTCTCCTGTTAAAAACATATGGAGCAAAACTAGTTCTGCTTACCTAATAAGTCAATTCAAACATTCCTGCTCGATATGAAACTAAATTTTCCTCTAGTATTGGCAACACTGAACAGGAATGATGGGAACATCCCGTATCTCATCCAGAAGAATATCTGAGCCGGAGAAGTTGGCAAGGAAGCACAAGAATTCACATAGATCTTAGTTTTCTTTCTCTCTTCTTCTCTGTCTCAGTTTGTCTTTAGCTCAAAAACAGTGATGCCGGAAATATACGCCACTTTCGAATGTCGTGGGAAGCAGTGACTCTATCCAAGATTATAATTGCGTAACTGAATGTTGTGTGTGTGTCTGTGTGCGTGTCTATAAAGGACATTCTTTGTAGAAAAAGTCTTTGAAGTATCTTTGATACTCTGAATGTACAATCAGTGTTGCAAGATCTTCAAATAGACAATCATACAACAGTTAGGAGACAGAAGTTAAAATGAATCACGAAGTATATTTTACTATCATTTCAATGTATTTTGCTTATAAGAACTACGCACGCATAAAAATTAAGCTTAGGAACCCTTAACTGTATGAAGAACCAAGCAGGCATATTTATATTTCTATGTCCAATTCTATTCGTACTATTTAGATAGTCTAACATAGGTTTGAATCCTGTATACATTAGTTGGTAAAACTTATTTTTATTTTGTTTTATATATGAGTGTATAGATGTAATTAAGTTTAATAATATAAGGTGACTCAGATGCGGATTGTTCTTGTGGATCGTGTAGGCTGATGTTCTTAATTCAAAAGAAGGTTGCAACAAGAAAATCACCCTGTTTCAGTAAAACCCATTTCACGAGATCGATATTTTACTCAATTTCACCACAAAAATGTATACCTCACCAAACTCGTCCACCAAAACGATAGTTATCCAACCAAAGTCATAGATTCGTCCTATTTCAGTCAAATCTATTTCACCAATTCACTCGAGTTCATCCTATTCGACCAAAATCGATATCTCTTCACCCTATTTCAACAAAATGATAGATCGCCCTATTGTAGCAAAATTTATTTCACCAAAACGATAGAATTCATCTATTTCACCAAAATTAATTTCATCAAACGAGACATTTACCCTATTTCATCAAAGCGATAGATTCATCTTATTCGATCAGACCTACATATTCATCCTATTTAAGCAAATTTTAAGTCAATGCCGTAGTGAGGCACCTGCCTCGGGGGCCATAGCTGGGGGCGTCAAAAGCTATATGTAAAAGAAAAAGCTCTAAATGTACTAAAGGATGAAATAAAAATTTGGCAGGCTTTAAAAAAAACGTTTATTTTAATGCAAATCACAAGCAATTGAAGTTTCTATAATTTTTTCGCGAAATTTATAAAAAAATAATTGATAAGTGGCATGCGCACTATTGCGGATATTTTTTCAATTCCTATACGATATATTGAATTTATAGTAAATAAAATTCCAATAAAAACGGGGGCCAAAATTTAATACATATACCTTGGACGTTAAAAGACCTCACTACGGCTGTGCACTAAGTCATTAAATAGACTGATTCACCCTATTTTGTTAAAACGATAAAAGTCACTTAACATCACTAAATCGATAGATTCAACCTATTTCATCATAACAATAAAAAATACTGTTTGATCGAAACGATACCTATATTCACCATATTTTATACAAAATATTAGATTAATCCTATTTTACCAAAATCCATTTCACCAAACGACAAACTGACTCTATTTCACCCTATTGCACCAAACACTGGACTTAACAAGTAACACTGGACTTAGAAATTCACTCACAAAGGCAGTGCAACTCTAGATCACTAATATTTATGATTTTTGGTTTAGGGAATCCCAAAGGATAAAAAAAAATACTAATTTCTGTTTTGTTTTCCTTTCTTTTACTAATAGGTGTGACGACTGTTCTGTCAATGACCACCATGGGCTTTGGTGGACGTTCTCAGATGCCAAAAGTGTCCTATGCCACTGCCCTCGACTGGTTTGTCATCCTCTGTTTCTCATTCGTGTTCGCCGTGATGGTGGAGTACGCAGCCATTAACTTCATCGATAAAATGTCCAACGATCTCAAGAAGGCCTTGGATGCGAAGAAGAAAGAAGCTGAAAAAGAAGCAGAGGTAAGTATATAAAGAAACGATAAAAGGGTTAACAATAACCGGGGAAGGCTAATCATTGAGTAAATAAGGTGTTAAATAAAGAGCACACTAAGAGAAAGGTTAAATTTCCCCAGCATTAAGAGGTTATTTTACTATTCGCGTCGCCCGTTGACTAACCCTTTTACTAATGTAACTCTGTGGAGGTTCATTTATTTAACCCTCCGCGTTGTTTGACTAAACTTTTAGTAAATACAAGGGCTCTTCAATAGCAAAACCGAACATTTAATAAATGCAGAAAATGGCAACCCTCACCATTTAACCGGATCTTTGTTCTTGAAAATACTCCCTTTCCACTGTGCACGCACCGCTTTCAGCCTTTTTTCCACTTCTGGAATGCCTGCCGGAACTCCAATTCTGGAATCGCCTGGAAGTCGTGTAGCGATTTCTTTTGGATCTCCTTGAGGGTCAGGAATCTGCGATCTTTAAGGATTGATTTTTATCTTACGGAAGAGAAGGAAGTCTGCTGCTACTAAATCAGAGAGTAGGTCGGTTGTAGGTTGCGAGGTGTATAGTTTTTTGCAATCAAACCTCCTGAATAAAGAGTGGGAATGGGAAAGTGTATTATGGTTGTGAACCATCCAGGACTTGTTCTGCAACGTCTCTGCGCTATTGTTTGCATCTTACCTCATAATGGTTGCATCACGTTAAAGTTGAATGCTATTTACTATGGAATCACGTGGCACAAACTCCGATTAGACGATCCCTTGATAGTCAAGGAAGTAAATTAATATCATCTTAACATGAGATTTACTATTTAGTGCTTTTCGGGGATGTGGTGAATATTGTTCGACCCACTGTGATGATTGGACTTTCGTTTCTACGTCGCACCCGTACATCGACGTTTCATTACCACTAATCAGCAGCTTTAGGAAATTTGAATCTACATTGGCTTACGTAAGAGCTCCTCGCATGTCCTGACACGGTCATCTTTGTTTGGTTAACACATGTGAACAAACTTAGCCTGTACTAATGTTCAGTCCAGCATTAACTTCACGTACGGTGAGATTTGCATGGTTTACTTCCCGCACCCTTTCCGCGTGCTCGATGTAGGTATACAGTATATGGACAGCCGCCCCGGATTTTACGTCGTCCTCTGTGGAGGTTCATCCCGATTTGAAACATCTGTGCCATTCGTAACATTGCGTTCTATTAAAACATTCATCAAACGTTCATGCAACATATCGAAGGTCTCAGTGAAAGTTTTGTGTAATGTTGTAAAGAATTTCACACATACTCGCTGCTCTTCCAGTTTCTTCAAGGACTGGTAACTGACAATCACCAGAAGCACTCAACAAACGAACACGCTCTACTGCAGGTGAGTTCTAGTTTTGAAAACTGGATCAGTAAATGTCAAAGGACACCTCTAGGTACTACGATTGCCGACACGTAATTATCTACAGACTTTACGATAAAAATAAAGGCTCGCTTTCTTTATGAACATCCCTTTTAATAATAATATCAGTTGACCATGTGGATACTATTTCCTCATCTTTTTTTGAAAACTTTCCCGGGTATTCCCGAATTGCTGGGGAAACAATAAACAATTCAACCTACTTCGCTAATGATCTGGATTAAGGCCAACCACCTCAGTTCCTATTTGCATTTAAAAGTTGACACCAAGTAGAAGGAAAGATCCTTATTTGCATCCTTTAGAATAAAATTGACCCACTTTAAGACTCTCGACGCACTATTTTCTGTACTTTTTCCCGAGTTCGCATGTTACCATATTTAACAAAATGATCGCGTACTTATTTGATCATTATCGTAACTCGTATGTGATAAAATTGACACTTTTCAAGAGAGGCACGTAGGATATCAGCTATTTATTTCAGGCACATACGGCTATCGCTTTCTGTTTGCAAACAAGGAACTATATTTAACGTTCGTTGACTTTTGAAACGACAATCAAGTTATTAGGAACACGATTCATCCCAGAGGCATTAGAAACATGATTTCATCACAAAATAATTCTTCGAAATGGCCCTTACAAAGTCGTGAAAGAGCGCCTTTAATTTACGCAACTGGACGTCGAAAGAGACTGTTTTTACAGCATGATGTATGTTTAGTAGGGCTTGAAAGAACCATATATACACAAGGAATCGTATTTGGCTCTTGGTTTGTGTCACGTTGAAGAAGATATACTCATGTGGCGAAGAACGTGTATGAAAGAAGATGAAATATGGGATAGTGCAGTGGACAAACTACGATCTGCACAGCATTTTTCACTTGTGTGAATGTAGTATGTAGGAATGCAGGCTGTTGACGCTGACTATGATATTGGAAAATGAATTTATTCATATTTCACTCAACGCAATGGTAATGTGTTGTGAGAAGACTGATGCAAACGCAGCTGATTCTCGCACCAGACTCAGATAAGAGCGGACTAAAGCCACATTCAAGACTGTTGTAAACATCCAATGCTGGAAAAATAACCTTCAATATATTAGGAAATGGAAGCATTGTCTCATGTGACAAATGTATAGCAGCCTTCCAAACAGAAGCGTATGTTGCTACTGTCGTGCACGCAATTGATTGTATATAAAAGAATGCAGCTTAAAAGACCGTCATGAAGTTTGATAGTATGCTCCTCCTCATATCTTACGTAGTCTTCAATGTGTCGTGCAAACAGTTTGTATTGGCGAAAGAAGTAAGTATCCAGTGATTGTCAGTACTTGGTGAGTTTATCTGAAATGATCTTCATATGCAAGGTAATGATTTTGTTGCATAAAGCTTTAGCAGGTAAGGAAGTGTTTGACCAGACCACGAATCGAATAATAAATGAGATGGTCCTGTTATTTTCCGTTCTAATACTTTAGGCATCTACGAGAGTAAAAGAACTGAGGACATTTTAGAGCCACAACGAAGGTTCGTTGCATTCCAATGTCAAAGGCTTTCTGACCTACCTTTTGAATTGACTGACACCATGAGTGCCCCCGACTTGATGAGACTAGATCCGTTCTGGGTAAAGCAGATTTATGATTTCTTCATGTTATAAGAACCTGCAAATACAGAAATGCAATAACAAAATTGTTTATTTTACAAAAAGCATTTATTTTAATAAATTTAGGGTACAGTACAATATTGCGTATTTACACCGCAGAGAATTAATTATACCCGCTTACTTGTATGCAATGTACATATATTTTGACACTGACGAAAAATTGCGTTTTTTTTTTCGAAAATCATACCAAATAAACAAGGTTTTAATGTAGTTGAAATATGACTGCAGTGATAGATAGCTTTATGATATAGCTTCGTTGCGGCACAATAGATGGCAAGGAATTTAAAGTTTTTCTCCAAGAGGAAGAGAGAGAGAGAGAGAGAGAGAGAGAGAGAGAGAGAGAGAGGGAGAAAGAAAAAGTTTTACATTAGTTGGACTAGAAATATTGCTCAATAGGGACAAATAAGAACATTATATAAAGATAACTCCAAGTTTTCAAGACATTATTTAATGCAGGTATTTATAATTACTCAAGAAGAATGTTGTGGTACGTTGCTAAAGAAACACCACAAAACCGAAAATATTTCCAAAAATTCTCCGCTAGTGGACGAGGCTGTTACTCTCTAGAAGGTAATATCGAAAAAAAAAGGAAAGAAAAAAGGAAAATATTTCAGTCTTCCTCCTTACAATACTTTCAGTTCATCAACCTCAGTAACACCTATTTTAGTTTAATTAAGCTAACCCATCAGCAAGTTTGCTTGTAAAATTCGTTGAAAGAACGCACCGTATCTAATTCTTTTTCAAGAGTTGCCTTCAATCGCGCCCAAGACTCTGTGACTGGGACAACTCTCCCCACTGCTCTTCTTCGCTCAATTTCTCTTTCTTCCAGAAGTCTCGTCTCACTGCTTTCAAGAGAGAGAGACAGAGAGAGATATGATATTGCTGGACCAGCCAGCTGAGCATCTGCCTCTTTCATCAAATAATTTATCTAGTTTCAGCGCAACGGAGTCAGTCGAAAAGTTGGAGAAAAGCTTCTTTAAAGGAGGAAGCCGCACTCGTAATTTCTCCTTTTATATCCAACGACATGCTTTCTGCCAAGTTCTCTAAACAGACACAACTGAAACAAGAGTAGATTATTTTTTTAAATTTTCCTCATTTATAATTCAGTTAATCAGTTAAGCAATGAACCTCGATTATCACGTGGTGTAGCAGGCGAGTATAACATCACAGAGTTACTATTCTATATTCACACACTCTCAGAATTTAATCTGCGCTGGTTTACTTCATAAAATGAGGGAAACGTTTCTCTTGTTTAATAGAACTTTATGACATTTTGGCTTAAATGCTAAAAGTTAATCTTCTAGATAACATATTCTAAAAGAATAAGACATACAAGAAAAACTGTGTATTTCTTCTCATCACTAAACGAATTATTGTTTTATGGGTGCGGTTCGCCTGACGTCTTCCATCTCCCGTCTGTACTTAAAGTAGACAACACATGCCCATCTACTTTCATTATATTAGACAAGACTGAAAACGTGAATCAGTTAGACACTGAAATGTCAATACACGTTCTTGTTTAACTGACCTGAAAATTCTTGACAATAGCACATAAGAACTACACCAGAGAAATCTCCACTCGCCTCATAGCATTAAGGAAAATGCATTATTTTATGGACTTTTCCACATTTCGCTCAGTCAAACCCGGCGGCGCATATGGAGAAGATGCATTGAAAAAGAACAAGGCCACTTCCTTTTCCCTATGGACCAAAACAAAGTTTAAGACTAAAACAGGATGTGACGTCAGGCGCTGTCTACCTATCTTTGGCAATAACTTTACTCTGTTTATGGATGCAGGATAAAGAATAGAGCGGACCTGATCTTCATTCAATGTAATATTACAACATTCGCCTGGTGGCAATCTGAATGGCTAGTGTGGTGATTAGAGCTTGACCTTGCACTTCTTCCTCGTGAGCTGATCCACAGTCTCTGACTATGGCCACCTGGACAAAAATGGATGTTTTTTTTTAGTACAATAGTTTCTTTTGTATGAAACTTACCGCCCCTTACTAGTAGAACTATGAGAACGTTACAATGAATAGCATTGACCCGCAGGTCAATGAAAGACACCCTTTGTTATGTCTTTATAAGACATTCGCAATCTAATCAGCACTGCTTTTGAAGTCGATTTGCGAATCCCTCACAACAGATGCAACTTCAAAGATAATTTATGCAACGCAATACTACAAAATTACGATAATTGTAACTTTGAAGTATCATTTAACAGTGGGTAAAGTATTCATGTGGATATCACTTTCGCATTTTGGCTCGTTCTGTTCTTTCACAAACATTAAGGCTCTCTGCTTTGAAGAAAAAGAACGGCCTTCAGTTTCAGCGGACAGAGCTAAGGTGAAAGTTAGCAACATGTCTCGTATAAGAGTCACACCGAGCCGCCGTAGATCAGTGGTATTCGGGAGGTCATGGGTTCGATTCCAGCGGCCGACCATTCTGACTGAGGTTTTCCAGGCTTTTTCCTCAGTCATACAAGGCAAATGTCGGGATGGCACCTTCAACATAGGCCCTGGCTAACACCTCGAATCCTTCCCCTCCTCTATCCCGGCCTGAGCCTTAGACGCCTAAAGGCCTTAAATAAAATTGAAAATTCGTGTGAGAGCCCGCCATAGCGTAAAGATCTGTGCAAACTCAGAATAGCAAATTAAAATATAAAGTAGTACTAGTAATTTATCATTGAAAGTTCATTTAGTATTACTTTAATGATGCTGAAACCCTAAAGTCGGAAGGAAGTTTGCTTAACAGATCCAATTTTGAAAGGTAGTGCTTGAGAATGTAGCTCTCACTTTGAGAAAAGTTGAAACTGAAGCTGGATCTTGCATTTAGCCTTTCCTCTTTGGACACGATTAACTTCTTTAATATTGTCCCGAAGTTATTGAATCCGCCTTTTTCCTCTTCCCCTTTTAGCCATACTTTACATTGCAATCTTCAGTATGCAGCCTCTACGTCACCATTGCTCTCACCAGTTTCTTTTTGCTGTTATTTATAGTTTTCAGTATTGTTCGTCTCTCATTTAGTCTCTTCTTACTCATTACATACTGTTCATGTCCAGTTAATTTTCTGTGTTCATATTTCGAAGACAGCCATTTTTTTTTCACTTCACTCTTTCATAGACTTCACTTTTCCTCTCCGTCTAACACAAAAAATTTTACTAATAGTTTTCTAAGCTGGTGGCTCATTAATCAACCGAAAAGAGTTTTTCCTTACTTAATACTTCTTTCGCCATTGCTATTATATACTGTCCCCTATTTCTTTTCAACACTCCAGATTATCGGTTACAATACTAACCAGAGTTTGAAATTTGAAGTATGATTTCAAAATTTGAACAGGAACAGTTTGGAATTCGGAAAGGGGAAGGAACAAGGGACTTCATTTGCTTCTTAAGATCAAAAACAGAAAGACATCTAGAACAGAAAGGTAAATATGTGTAGCAATTGTTGATTTGGAGAAGGCATTTGATCGAGTCATCTGAAATATTCTAATGCAAGTACTGGACAAGCTAGATATGAAATTGAAAGACTTTGTAAGGAACATGTCTTTAATTCAGAGCACAAGGGTAAAAATAGACGATGGCTTGTCAGAAGGAACAGCAATAAATCGAGGAATAAGATATGGAAGTTGTATTTCTCCAACTTTATTTAATTTTTCGACTCTATAAAAGATTTCAAAAAGTCGTCATAAAGAAGAATGAAAATAATCAGCTGAACACAGAAGATGCCTAATGAGCGAATGCTGGAGATAGTAGGTAACAGACGAGCAATACTCGACACGATAAAGAAGAGAAAGAGAAACTGGTTAGGACTATTGCTGTGCAGAGATTGTATATTGCGAGATTCAATTGAAGGTGCGGTTCAGAGCAAGAAAGGATATAAATCCAACTCTTTTACAAAAAAATCGTATGTTGAATCAAAAAATGAAGAGGAAGATCGGACTAAACGTGTCTTGAAGGACCTGCCGCTTCCGGCCAAACAAAAATTCATGATGATACCTATTATATTTTTATTCTCCCAAATTTGTTTTACTATGATTTGATTTCCTCCTGCAACCATTATGCTCGTAGCTTTGCTTTCGTTGGTCCTCTACCCTTGTTATTCACATCCATTTCCAGCAAGAATATACTGCAAAATGAAAATTGTAAGCTTTTAAGAATGAGACTTGAGGTTTGCTTGTTAAAGTGAGTTCGAACTGTTCAATTCAATGTGCTCATACCAGATTTGAACTCAGGATTACGCGCAGGAGAAGAGTTATTCCATCTAACTCGCACAATTTCTTCTTAACTTAACGAACAGAAGCATCACGAATGAAGTCTTCCTAATCTTTGCATTACAAGCATTTAGTGTTGTATCATATGCTTTTCTTTGTTACATTTCGTTCATTTGTTACATTACATGCATTTGTTTGTTACATTACTTGTATTAATTTCTTAGATTATGCTTACATAAAGTCTTTATATCATGTTTTTATTCTTAATCTTTCCAGGCACTACAAGCTAAACAACCACCAGAAATAGGACAATCAGAACTGACGTCACCGGCATCTGCTGTCTCTGGCGTGACTGAAGAAGTGGCTACCAGTGATATCGTGGCTATCACTGTAGAAGAAGTTGGTGAAAACAGGGACGCCATAGTAGCCGAGGAGGAAGAAGAGGATGAAGATGAAGAAGAAGAGGAAGAAGTAGCAGCGTATTTGGAGGATGACATTGATGACGTAGAAACGGGAAGAAGAAAACAACATGCAGCGGATGAAGATAAAGTACAAGCAACTTGGAAAAGAATCTTAGCAGCTCCCGTTGTGCTGTGGCAGAGAACCAAAAAGTGTGTTAAGGACTTAAAACCAGGAGAATTTAAGATTAAGGACGCTGATGCCCCTAAATTCTCGAAAATCGATATCTACGCTCGACGATGTTTCCCTCTGATGTTCTCATTTCTACTGAGCACTTACTGGGTTCTGTATTTGTACTATATAACGGACGAATTCCCTCCAGAAGCTACACTTACGACAAAATCGAAAAATTTGGGTGCTAAAACTTCAGTGGTGTTATGACGAGAAGCAGATAGTATCGAAGAGAACGACAGCAGTAGTGGCGGTGCCACCACGGGAAACACTGAAAACAGTGATGACATGGCCGTGATAAAATCTAATGGAACACCTTCTTACAAAACGTTTGTGTCTAGCGTAATTATGTGCTGAAATGACATCTCCATTTTTTACTATGATCGAGCACATTTGCTTTATTTCTTATTGCTTCGAAACATTGCACTTTATTATTATTATAAATAATATTACATACACACGCTTCTGTTTGGTCTAGAAGAAAACTGTCCATGATTTTTACATAAGAAATTACGTTTGGAATACGAAGATTTTTAAAAGAAACTGTGGTTTTCTCTCCCGTAAGTAAGTTCAGCCGTCAATGACATTTTTTTATACTGTACGATGAAACCTTCTTTGAATTCCCGTCAAGAAACAAATAGTTTAAAACAAAGAGCCTTGTTTTGTGGTGGTAAAACGATATCGCTAAATTATCTCCTGAAAGAATCGCAAAGTAGTTTCGGAGGAACACTTCAAGATCAATCGGAATGTAGCACTTTTCTCTATGATATAAGTTATATTGTCACCTCGTTATTAGGTTTGCTTATACCTTATACGACACACTTACACACAAGGTTAGTAATCAGCGAACGTAATTTCAATGCGTTCTATATGTACGTCACCAACAGAACACACTGACACAAATAATTACTGAATCACAAGTGTTCATATTAATAAATTGCAGCTTGTACTGGAGGTATAGTAGCTTTTGAGGTTATTGCACGTAGTCAGCATAGAGTTCAGGCTACACCGTCAAAAACCATTTCGTAAACTACTGCTCCGTCCACTTTCCACCAACTTCAAAGAGTCAAAACCTTTTTTTCAAATCACCATGTCTGGACAACTGCTTGTGCCGCCTGCCCTTGTTGAAACTATTGTTTACTGGTGCTGGAAATCGCAGAAATACTCACTATTCGTCTCTATTGATGATTTACCACCAGAACCATACGCCACGTTAATATCTAACAATTATCGTCGAGATAGGGTGATTCACTTCCGAGCCTGTTCCTCTATCAAGTCGCGCAGTGACAATTGAGAGCATCTAGACCTTAAAACGCAGGTCACGAAGCTGACTAACTATTGAACTGTGAAATTTTAAACTCTGTTGACAACTTGGCATTACGGTTATGTTCAATAGCGTTGAGTAAGGCTTCCCGATTAGTGGTCAACGGGCAAAACAACCTCGGCCTGTCTTCCTCGCTAGTGTCGCCAGAGTATAAACATTTAAACTATTTGCGTGCCGTACTCGGTTCCACTGTTCCGTTTCCATGAGCACCATTACATTTCATGATTGCAGCAGCAGTGATAGACCATTGTAAAATGATGTAACTACACTCTCAGCTCAAGTTTCTTCAAAATGCGCCGTCACTTGTTTTAGAAGGCCTACGTCATCAGACCATGGTTTCATTTGTTTTGTGTTGAATCACTCAGAGAAAGAACATATCATGCCTCCGATTTCTCATTGAGAACGACACGAACCTGTGGTTCATATATATGTACGAGAATTATATTATAAAATTTTGTTTGAAATCCAATGTGTTAGTATATATGCAACCGGAAGCATGAGTTTGTAAGGTTTTCGGCCGGAGCCGCCATGTAGAAAATGGGAGCCCATATAGCAGTAGTTCTACTTCTTTATGGGCGGCAGAGGCAGAGGAAATGATAGCATTTGTGGAGATTGGAATAGTCAGAGGCTTATTAATATCAGGTAATGTGAGATTGGTACTAGGTTTCTATATTAAGGCAATCAGTAGGATGTTGATAATATATTTATAATACAAAACTGTCAACTTGAGCAAAGAAAATTAGTGTTTCTTCTTTACTGTGTCTTCTTGTATTCCACACACCACGATATCAAATCATGTCATACAATATCCAGATCTATTTTTTTAAAACACAGAAAAAATGCTACATTCAATTCGATCTTGAAATAATTATTCGTTATTTCCTCCATTTTCTGTTAAAACGTCTTCGACAAGTTAGATTTCACTACTAAAAGCGTAAAAGAAAATGAATTATCTATATTTGTGTTGAGGATTTGTTTATGTTCGCTTCGTTATTCTTGTGTTTATTTTTGTTGTTGATCAGCAAAGAAAAAAAGAGGCTATAAATTATACATATTGTTAAATATTTATTTTACTTTAATTTATTTCGTTGTTATTTTTCCATTTATTTTCTTTATGTCTGTTGTATAAATCCTGATACCTTTAATTGAATGTGAATATTCTCAGATCCTAATTATTGTATTCGTGCAAAGCTGTAAATCAGTCTTAACCCGATTGTTTGAAGAGCTTTTTATCATCCTTGCCCAGGCGGAAAATCACTTTTCTTTCACCTCTGCTACAAACAAGATGTTTCCTTTCAACCCCTTTTTGTCTGTGGCAAATTCATCGATGGCTGATTTAATTTCCCTGTCCAATCTCCTGTGCTCTTACAAGTTAAGGCCAAAGTCCTTGGTTCTATTAATGACAGATACACAGGTTTGATTCCTACATTGTGAAAACTGTACCTCTGAATTGGGAGTAGAAAATTCCAGTTTTGTACTCCCAATTTTTGAGAAGCAGTGACGAACCCAGGGTTGGGTTTAGCGGGGCGGTTCTTTGCCCCCCAGTTCTTGGTAGGGAACAAATTAACAGAAACAAAAACGAAGGTAAAATATTAATCTCTGGGTCCGTCACTGCCACTGAAAAATAGGTAGTACTTTTCCATACTTCCAATTTTTGAGAATCAGAAATTTTACTTTATAAATAACACCGAGATGGAATACTCGTATATTTGAACCGACTGTACCACAGTTTTATTTGTGTACTCCCCCACAGCATTGTCGCTAAAAGCATTTTATCTTGCGTATTGTTTCTGCTCGACAATCCTCAAGTTTCCGGCAAAACTTGATGTAATATTGTTGTTATAAACGTCTGTCATTTTCTCTAGACTGGAACTCCGGCAAACTACACGACACTACATATTGGTTGCTTAACGGATATTGAAACAAGATAGGATCACGGCACCGAACAGGCAAGTGCATGAAGAATAGCATAACCACTGAGTGCAGTGTTACCATTCAACGTTCACTATTTTCTCCAGAAAAAAATACAACTAAATACAACAGAAACAAAATGATATTTGATAAAATATCTCAGAGGATTTTTAAACGTTAAAGTAGAACTACATTATTTTGTGACACAAAAGTGAACAAAAGATTGTACAATGGACGACAACTCAGCGACGGTGAACCTGAAATCAATAGAGTATTTGGAATACTAAAAGAATTTGCCTCAAATACAAGGTTCAAGTGTTATGAAGGTTTATTCGAACACTCCAAGAAAGCATTTTCTCTACTGTGTAGAAACTTTAAAGTAATTTTTTGTCTAAAGCTTTTACACCACTCGACGCCTGCGTATTGAACTAACTGCTACCGAACTTTAAACAAAATACTACGCTGTAATACGCTAAAAACCGTTTAAAAATCTTAAAATATGACTTTGTTTGAAATCCTAGAACAAGCAATAAAACCTAATTTGATTTTTTTGGAACCTACAAAAATTCGGAGCTTAGTGATAATAATCGCTGTATTTGTACTTACCACGAGATATAATATAGTTAGTCAATCTATATAATAGGAAATGGATTTCCTCCTGGATTTGAGTTATGGAATATGCTTCTAGTTTTTAATGGATAAATCACTGTTTCGTTACGCATGGAATACAATCCGAGAAACTTGCATGCTAATGGGACTGACACTTCTACAATTCTTAATTTCAGATGCACCTCACTAGAGTTTTGCCGGGCCAAGTAAGGTGCTTTGTACCACACTCCATTCAATACATTATCACGAAAGAGACAATTTCAGTCTTTTCTAGAATGGACCGTAGTGTATTGATGTACTACAATAGGCCCTCATCGCCTAAGGTCTCATTACATCGGGATAAGAAATCTAATTCCTTTGAGATTTCTTCCGGCAGGTTTTATTCCAAAGGCGATGACTCCCTTCCCGCCGTTGCCCTCCATGAAATGTCACAGACCTAGTCAAGTGCAGAAGTTTTAAATGTCAAAGACGATACCAACTGGAGTTTCAATGTCGGTATCCCTCGCGTCCGAACCCTCTTTAGGAGCATATAGTATACAACTTGAATTGCCAGCGGAATACCCCCTGGTCTCTCATGGTGACCTGTCCTTATGGCAAATCATCAGAGAGACCAGGGAAAGACCTCTCCTGACAATTCAGGATGTTTCGTCACAAGCAGAACCTACCGAAAGTTAAAAAACTAAAGACATTTCTTAGTAACAGCTGTTTATTGTTGTAGAACAATCATGTGTCAGTGGAACAGTTGTGACATCAACAATACTCAATCTTAGTTTACATTTGATTTATAGCAATGATGTTAGAGTAATATCTATTGCAATTTTTATTTTCAATTTTTAAGAATATGTTACAGCGGCTGCAGAGAGGCTGTGAAGAACATGGATTGAAAATAAACACAAAGAAAACTAAAAGAATTGTAATATGAACAAATGGGTCCACAGGAAATATCAACAACAATGAAAGCAAAAAGATAGAACACCTATCCAGTTTCAAGTATCTGTCAAATATTATTCCAAGTGAGAATATGAAATACGAAAAAATAACATCAACAACGGAATATAGACATGAAGCAGAATGGATGAAGTCAGAAAATGCTGAATGCGGAAGTGCTGAAGAGAGTAACAATACTGGAGGCGATAAAGAGAGAGAAACTGGTTAGAGCATTAGCTGCATAGAGATTGAACATTAAGGGATATAAATAAAAGTATGATAAGGAGAAACGAGGAACAAGACGAATCCAACACCTAGACAATATTAAGGAAGATAAATCTATGCTGAGGCAAAAAAGGAGAGTGCTGAATGGAAAAGGCTTAATGTGAGTTGAAAGACAGCTTTCAGTACAACATTAATAATAATCATGTTGACTTCCCGAATCAAGTAAAAAATGACATGACCTATTGCTACCACACTGATTATAATAATGATATATATTATATCATATGTTATAACAGTTTTGAAAATATTTTGTTTTTATGTATAACTAGGGTGCGAATTACCGCCGGGGATGGGGGGAACAATCCCTCTCTGGAATGTATTTATCCCTGGCTGCTAACTAGAATTCACTATCCCAGGGAGGAAGAAATTGTCCCCCTCTAACAATTATAGCTTTCTTTTCACGAACATAAACGTTGCGTGCTCTAGTTATCAAAACAAAAATATGTTGTGTAGACAAAGTTTTCATTGCTGATGTTACAGCTAGTACTTCCGAAAACTTACATGACAAAATCACTGACCACAGTTAAAGTTCATCACACAATAGAGGAAAGTAACCAAATTTTGCCTAGCAGCCTTTTTTCACCCACACAAGTTTCTCAGTTAGCATGAGTTTGAAACTATCGGAGTCGATTGTCAAATCCGAAGTAACGCGCGAACAGTAATCTCTGAAGATTTAAAGGGTGTGATATGTCTCGTGTCGTTTTGTAGCTTTTCTCCTTGGAGTTTTGCGGTGGTTCCCACGTTGTCTAAGAGCTTCAGCAATACTGTAAGCTTTATAGTAGTAACTATACGCATGCTTGGTGAATGGCAATTGAGCTGTAATATACATTGATATGTTTGGCGGGAAAAAGCTTTACCCTGGTGTGTGAAGAATCACATTTCAGTGTCAAGAGAGTCCTAATTTCACCTACCTGATGGGTTTATTTCCAATCCCTAAATTTAACACGATGAATTATAGAACATGAAGAAAGTGAATTAGTTTAGAATAGCAGAGAACAAACTGCAATTAAGTGAAAACCGCGCAATATATTTGCTATTTGACAATTATATTGTCACATCTAACAGAGCGAGAGAAATTTGAAGAGAGACAAATAAGCAACTTCGTAGAAGCAAAGAAAGGACTTTATTTATCAAGCAGAAATGGCAAAGAAGATGACCACTATAGTTATACATCCACAAGCATCAAATCTATCACTTATTACTACACAGAGTGACACATTAATGAAAGACTGTACTTCGAAGAAAACATTGATGAAAAGTGGGTTGGATATATAACATGTCACATTTAGTTTCACGAAAACTGTGTTGGGAAAGAAGAAAAAGATCCACTTTTCCCCTGTGATATTTGGCTGAAGTAACTAGAAAGTTGTTTGAACATAAAATCTACTTGTCCAGAGTTCTTGTTTTGAACTTATAATAATGAATCAAAGTTTTTCTACTGACAGCCTTTTCTTTAGTTTAGAAAAATGACACTCCTATTTTTATGCATACATGTATAATTGTTCATAGTATTCCACTTTATGTTGTAAGCAGATTTTTTTTTTTTTAATTTTTTTTTATGTTTAAGTCATTATGCGACAGCAGGCAGTGGGAGAAATTTGGACCCATTTTCTGAAAAAGCAAGCTTTGTCTTGTTTTGGAAAATACATTATTTCTCGTGTTGTATAGATGAAATTATTGTCGAGTCGCAATTGTACTTTAACGTTTGTGAAAGTTAATGCAATAATTGTTACGAGAATTACAATAAATTTTATGAACATTCAAAAAAGAAGTGGGAAAAATGTGGTTACTTTCTTCTAAATGTTTGGAAGTTTTAGAGAAATAAAAACCAAAACGAGCCGACAGTCGTATCAAAAGTAGCTTGGCTGTTAGACTATGGTCTGAGAAATGATAAGGTCTGTCGCAAGAGTCATGGAAAAGTCAGAGTATTCTGGTCTCAAGAGGACAAAACCTGCAGGAACCCTGATAGTTAACTTATGAACTTTATATTCATTTGCACCTCTCAACCGCTGAAAGCAGTGAAAGTCTAGAATAGATTCTGCACTTTCAACAGTACTGAAATTAGCGCTTCTCTAGCGAGAATACGTATTTCAGGAAATGTAATCTATTCATGACAATGCATTATTCAGAGTTAGGAGCCAGACTCTTGCTTTACAAAGAAGAATACCCTTCAAAATCTCCCTAGCATATACAATCAAGCGATACGTAGCTCTTATATTCAAAATTGTCATGTATTTTAAACGTTAACGTGGCATCCGACTACATTTAAGGTTGTTTATTACATAAAAATTGCAGTACATATTATATTTCAAAATTCACATCCCGAAAATATCGAAAGTATTGCCAATCTTTTAAAAAAAAGGAACCACTGTGACTAAATAATTATTCCTTGTAGAGAGAACGAACAATGCTTACAATCTCTAAGCTAATATTACAGTCAATCATACAGAGCTGAATCTTGGAACAAAAGGAATTTTTCCATTTGCATGGGATAGCGTGAAGTTGAGCACATAAATTTGTACGATTATATTCTGGTACCGAGGACAAGTTGAATCTTAGACCCCAAATTATCATATCATCAGAAGTGTTATCAATGATATTCCAGTAAGTTAAGTTACAAGTAAACAATATCAAATACTTTATCCCTCCCTGGAAAGATAACCTAATTCGCACACTGACTAAAACAGAAATAAATTCTCCTTTTAACCTAAACAATATTAAAGGAACTGAAAGTCAGTTTCAAGAATTGGTTTATTTTCAGAGTAAAAGGGTTCCAAGAGAGAAAAGTCGAAGAATATTTTGCAAAGAGTGTGATGATAAAATTCAACGGTCTGAGCCTGAACTGCTATAAATAAATTCAAAATTTAGTTACGACGAAGAACTAAAATATAATTAAATCTTTAGAAACAATTTGCATAAATACGTTGTAGCTACGATTAACCATGTTGTGAATATGTTGTTTTGTGTGTTCTCTTTTCAAGGATGAGTGAAACTTGAAATCAACTAAAGCTGTGTAGAACCCGTTGCCATTTATAAAGTCACTCCCCAAAGACAAAGTAGACTCTGAATTACCTCGTTTTAAAAGTTTTAAAGTTTTGTTTTCACATAAATTGAAACTAATATACCATTAAACTACAACCAGCGCGGCTTTTTCTCCCGGTCTGATTGTACCTACTTGTCACATGGGCTTGAGAGCGAAGTTGGTTGTTCACGCCACAGGTCCCACAGTGTACAAGAATTGTATGGATCTATTGATTCTACCTTTCCTCTTCTGCAACAATAAGTGTTCTTAAAAGGCAGTTTTTTCTGTCATATGCAATTAAACAGCTGATGAGTAACTACAGACGCATGCGTTACGTACTTACTTAGCGTGGCAACATCGGGATAGTTCAACGACAGTGATATTGTGTTGTTATCCGTTGTTTCTGTTGCATCTTCATCTTTGCAAGCCGCATAGTGGGAGATTTCATCAATCTAGGGGAACATTATTCAGTGTGTGTGATTGATATGTGCTTGTGGCAGGTTTGGACCTACCATTCAATTGGAAGAAGCTATGTCTGTGCTAAAGAATGTAGTATTTGTATTATTTACAAAAGAAGTAACACATTTGTGAGAAACGTAAACACATATGTGTAGTGACCAGTCTCGCACGCAATTAGTGAAATAAAAACAAATATAATTGCTGCGATCGGATTGTAACGCAGCTAAATGAACCTTTAGAGCTAAAAAAAGCGTGCGGGCTGTATTGCCATCATTGGTGTTTCCTGCTGGTTATTTCGGCTTATCTAACAATAGTCC
Source organism: Lepisma saccharinum (assembly GCA_022664845.1). Classification (NCBI taxonomy): domain Eukaryota; kingdom Metazoa; phylum Arthropoda; class Insecta; order Zygentoma; family Lepismatidae; genus Lepisma; species Lepisma saccharinum. The sequence goes on along the minus strand of JAGDQP010015076.1, from coordinate 17,644 downwards.
GAGATCACTACGGAATATTTTTTTTCTTTGGACATGTTTCCTTTTTTTCTTCCATTTTTATCCGATTTGCTTTTCCGCGTATCTGCCATGCTTTAATATCTAGTCGGTAGGTAATGTGGAGAAAACATTCCATAAAACGTATCCAAGAGTCAAGCGAAGAGAGTCCAAAAATAAAAAAAGTTCTTAGCTACATTATTCTGAGAAGGTATGCTAAGATTATTCATCTCCCTCGGTTTTGCTCCACAGAATAAGATGTTTGCGTAGACTGATGTATAAAGATACAGCAATACAGATTTTTCCATCAATCATTCAAAAATAATCATCTTAGGTCGGACGATAAATTCATTGCCACCTACAGTTATTATGGTCGGATTGAGGTTCCTGATCTGTTCTTCTACTTTCTGGACTTTGTTTTGTAGAACCTCAACCATTTCTTTTCCAGACACAGACCTTATGGGGCGAATATCTAGTAGAGGGTGGCGCGAGAGTTCTGCTTGATTGTGACGTTGTACATTTGAATAGGAACCATAGAGACACTAAACCACCTTTCGTCAGTTGAATTCTCATCTAAAAGTGTTTGGTGAGATATGCTTTGTTGAGCACCATCACAGACCCACTTAACAACAATGTCAACGTTGCGAACATCGGACAAGGTTCGAAACATGTCTTCTTGTGTGATCAATAAGGGACTATACCGGTATATAAGCGGATGTTTCTGTGAATTATTTCATCTGGATAACAGCGTTACTTAGTATATCTAACCTTATCATAGGTGGCTTTTCTTGCCTGATAACGCACGACGTTATACTGTTGTTTCGATTGCATCAACTAGTAACGCCAAAGCGTCGTCTGCTGATAATTTCGCCGGAACTGGACGCGAAGATCTTCGAACTTTCTTGACATTCATCCTCCGTGTCAGAGAAGAACTAAACTCGTTCACGATCATGCATTTTACTGCTTTCCTTAGTTTTAATTCAGTATCATTCAACAGTTTCTCGTTGTTGGTTGATTCCACACGTGATTTAAGTTTTCTTTTTCTGCAGTTTTGAGGTATATTCTGCAAATACTTTCTCCGGTCGACCACGTTTTTGTTTCACAGAAGTGTCTATTCGCGGATCAGGCGCAATGCTCATGTCCTTTTCCAACCAAGTTGCGTTGCCGTCCAAAAATCTGCCCCGTTGCCGATGTTCTTCGTCTCATTTAACCTGATATATCACGGATACATTTTCTTATTCTTGCTCGCAAGCTCGTGGAAAATACTACTACCCCAGTTTCTTCTATTGTGAACTACATTACACCTTCCAACCGCTTTGTGGACGACGCATGTTGTGCCCACACATCGTATATAGCACGGGAGCGATTATCACAACAACATGTTTTCTACATTCTTGCGCAAGCTTGTGCAAGGTTTCTCGATTGCTTTCACTACTCACCTAAATAGGCTTTCAGGTGCAGTTACTCAGCAGGCCGAACACCTAATTTAAACCTGGTTTAAAATTCACAACCTCGATTTTTCCCACACATTCACATACACTCTTTTCACCTTACTGTCTCCAGTAACCCTATAATGCAATGCACAGTTGAATGTTCAATCCTCCCTTTGGACACCAGTATTACTACTGCAGCAGTGCACTGATCAATACGTGTCAGTACAGAACGACACAGGTCAAATGAACTGCTATCACACCTCGTTGCTGCACTTCAGGTCCTCTTTGCCACCGTTGGACGCAAGCTTCGTCCGAATTCCTGGTAACTGCGTGTTAACGATTTAGCTATCTACATTGCAGTTATTCGTTGCTATATTGTGTGGTCGCAAAATTTAATAAAGTTGCCCTAGATTGATGAAATCTCCAATTGTGAACCGGGTGGTATATCGGATAGTGCCTATTAAGGCGGGGCCATTCACGCGCAGGCGCAGTACTGCTTGAATCATAAACCACACTGACAAGCAGCTCCTGGGGAATTAACACTTTGAACCAACGTGAGTAGCTGTGTGGTCTGATGTGTTATTCCAGCGACTCCAACATTGTGATTCGAATCTCGCCCTGGACATAGATGTTCGTGTGTGCTTTTGACTTAGTCCTAAGGGTATCAGTCGAAACAGAATAAATAAAGGAATATAAGTTGAAATTAATACAATCCAGTTTTAAAAAATGGAGTCTTTCTATATGTTGTCTTTGACATATAATCCCACAGGAGAAAGAACAAAGGTTTCATGTCAGGAGAATGTGGAGTCCAAGCTGTTCGTCCTTTCTGTTCAGCGCCGTATTAAGATTCACACACTTACAAAGCCCAATGCTGTGATTCTCCATCCTCCTGAAAAAACAGGACAAGTTGATATCCTAGCAATTGAAGAACAACAAACAACGCCAGCGTATTCGGATATACATTTGCTCTCATGATGTTTTTAGTCAAATAGAATGGCCCGATAGTTTTATTGTGCACTAATTCACACCAAACATTCACTTTAGAACTTTCTCGCTCGGTTTTCGACACGATTCTTGGAGTCTCCGATTTCTAAATCAATACATTCTGTTTATTCACTATGTCACTGCAACATCCGCAAGATAATTTATTCCCTGAAGACACTGCATTTGTGTTTTGTTTCCTTTATATTTTTCGATCTAACACATCTTCCGTTTTTGTGCAAATGTCGATCCAGGTACACCTTCACGTTCTAGTTCTTTCTGCGGTATTGGTGTTTGGCGCTTCCCCTCCATGATCCTTAATGCTTTTTGCTATTTTTCGTCTCGCGTGTTAAATAACGATTTCTATAATTGTTCTTTGTAAAATGCACCCCTGTGAAAGTTGCGCCCCTAGGCCCGGGCCTAGTGGTAAATCCGGTCCTGCATGTACTTAGCAGTTCATTTATCTCAATAAAACACACAATTCAAATTACATTTCACGTACAACATTTTTTTCCGGCTCGATTGGCGTTCTCACCCACTGTGCGATGTAAATTTAAGAAATCGAACTGCGAAAAAGAAAGTAGAATAGGTAATAATTAATTAATATTTACTTCTGTCATGGCACGCTTTTGACTCCTTCGAAGGAGGCGTCAAAGTTTGCCGCACCTCACTTGCAAAAATTCAAGCTGCGGTCCTGCATACAGAATGACGTTTATTGGACTCTTCCGTTGGTTAACACGAACCAGGGAATAACTGACTTCGTGTTTTTCTACTAACTGTTTATATTTGCCGAAGGTATCAAAAGACAACAAGCCTAATCATACCAGTAATTCATCCCCATTTTTCTCTGTTCGATGTCATTTTGTGGTGCATCTATTCTCCGTCATTGTTTTATTTAATCTCCTAACAATGAGCCGGGGCGATTTATATTTCTTCAAAGCAGATACTTCAGTGCTCTTTTCAAAATTGTGGAGCTTATTTCCAAAACGTTCGAACGAGATGAATTTGGTACCTTTTGGAAACAAGCTCTACAATTAGTTTCTCAAGAGTTTGATCAAAACACTTACCATAACGTTCGTATTCCCTTTCCCATTATTATTATTATTATTATCCTTTCGAAACTGGACGATTAAGTATCATCCATTTCACATTTAAGTTCCCCTCTGCTAAGTGGCCAAACACTGAACTAAACAGTAAACACACACACAACCTAGCTCATACGTGACACTTATCCTCTCTCACGCAGTGTTGAAAACTCAGTATTTTTTTGCAGAGTACATGGTACGTAACTTTGTTTAAATAGTCCTGAATTCGTTAGCGTCGGAATATACAGTAGTCATTTAGTCCACGATAACTGTTTGAAAAAAAAAATTAAACAAAAATCCTGCTACATACTATAAAAGTCAGAGGCAAAGATATTAATTATTCATGGGTGTCAGGTTCAGTGTTTAATCTTTTCTCTCTCTCTCTCTCTCTCCCTTCCTTGATATAGGTGTGTGCAGCAACAGTTGCTACTACCCCCTCCCGCGTTCTGTCTCTTTCTTTCTTTCCTTCTCTCTCTCTCTCTCTCTCTCTCTCTCACACACACACACACACACTCAAAATCGAGAAGTTCCCGTTCTGTTCTACGTATGCCTGAAGTCTACGCAAAATAGTTCCATCTTCCGAGGCCCTACGTGCTGAGAGAGATGAAATAATCTTAGGTCAAAGCGATCGGTGATCTCTGGCGTCGTGTTACTTGTCTTTGCTTTCATAAAATGGAGACATCGAAAGAAAGCTCCTCGTAGAGTAAGGGAGTAAAGGGATACATATAATAGAAGGGTCTCTAATAACTTTCTTCTGAGGACTGGATAAATGGTAATATCTCAATAAAAAGGCTTCGTGATCCAGATAGTTAGTCGACTCTGTATAAGACATTAGGCCAACAGTAAGACGAAGCGGCCGTAGCTTAGATAATAGAATGTTGATTTCGTATTGGAGACATCTTCTGTTATATACCAGCGGCAGACCATCCTGACTGAGGTTTTCGTCAATCACACCAGTGCCGGATCTAGGGTGAAGGGGGCAAGCACCCCAGGAGGCACGCTTATTGGCGGCAAACAGCTAACAATAAAAAATAAAAGCTCTTAAAAAGGAAGTAAAATTGCCTATTGAATTGAAATTGAACTAAAAGTGTTCAAAATTTCAATACCGGCGCGCTAAGACATTTTTCCATGTTATTCCACACAACCTACTTTCATCTTTAAAATTCAAAACCGCGATTCAAGTCAGATAGGCAGGTCTTCTGTCTTACTGGAGTTAGTAATAGCGGAGCCATGACAGGCTTCAGAGAAGATAACAAAAGTACACTACATGATGCGAGATAATGTTATGGCCGTCGCGTCGGCCGGTCGTGTTGTTTGGCTAAGAAAAACAATGGAAAGATCGGCAAAAGAGAGGTGGAAAGAGCGGCAAAATTTAACTTTGTCCCCATAGGAAAATTTATAGATCCAGCACTGAATAACACCATGCGAATTCCGACCGCCATTCGACCGCCCCTGCTATAAATAATGCATAAAATTTCTGGTAAGTAAAAAAATAAATAAAAATCATTCTTTCCTCTACAAAAGGCGATGTTAAGAACCTTAGGAAAAGTATGACAACAGTGACGAATATACAACATGACTTCAAAAAGGGAGCAGAAAGTTTCAACTCATGCAAAATCCGGAACACAAGCAGAAAATAGTTGTGTGGGGATAGTAATCGCAGGCGAGTATTTAGTGTGGTAATTCTATAGAAACTCAAATTTTTTCTGTATCCCTTTCTAAGTTTACGCACTTTCGAAATATTTCATTGTCAAGCATCTCAGGCTCAAAATAGGACAGGGTAAGGGAGAAGATTTTGAAAGGTAGTCGGCCAGGGCCTAGTTTGTACGTACCATCCCGGTATCTGCCTGGTGTGACTGAGGAGAAACCCTGAAAAAGCTGTCAATATTGTTGAAGGCTCCTGGGATCGTTCCCAGGACCAGTGTTCCATTTGTCGGACCGGTGGGGGGGGGGTGCCGGGGATGTTCCCTGGTTCGTGAGGATATAATCTCCGATTGTTGATTCTGAATATCATTCCAACCCGGGATAAAATCTATTTCTACCCAAAAATGCAGTATGTTGAAACGTACAAATCACCCACTAGTTTTAGGACACCCTTCGTGATTTAAAAAAAATCGAACACTGCCCAGGGCCTTCCGATTACTAAGCGAACTTAGGATATTGTACGTTGCAACACTGTCGTCTCTCACACAGTCGGCGACTGAGTCACTGTTGACTACATCAGCGCCACCACGTAAACAGCGACAATCCCATGTGGAACGACTTATAGAAGAATAGAGAAAGCTAAATAACAAAGCACTTCAGGCCTTGTGTGATAATTCACATGACATAGCGTGAGACGTCCATTTTTAGTGTAAAATACTGTACTGCGTCATGTAATATTTTGGAGAGTGGAACGAATTAATGGTTCCTCCAATATTTTATACTGGAAAATTTGATCCGTGACACGAGATTTTCATGATCCGAATAATTTTTTGGAACTATAATCTCGTAGGATCAATCGGTACTACTATGTTTTCGTATACAACTCAAGTTGATTATGTGAGAAAAGCTTTTGGTCAAGAACAACTATTACAAAACTAAGTCTCCGGATCAATGTGAAACTCTACAATGAAATAGCCTTCTGCACCAGTTAATCAAAACAAAAGACATATTTTTTGTCATCGGAAACAGTCATTTATAATTATTATTTATTTGAATTGTATCCTAACGTTAGAGGTCAAAATAAATTCTTGGATGCATTTAGCTAAATCTTCACTGCCTGCCAAATAAAAACAAGAATTTGCATTTTTGTCATAAACTCTTCAATTCAAAGAAAATAAAACTCTGCCATCTAGGGTCAATCGGGCCATTATCTTCCAAAAGCATTTTGAATTTTAATATTGGTTACAAAAGTATATCAGAGCTTCTAAAAATAGTTGAATTTATGACTAATTTGTCATCCTTATATTCGTAATCAGACTTTCTCGAATTATGAGGCATACACGCCTTTCTCTGAAGAATATCTTTAGTAAGTAGCCTTAATTCGACTTCAGTGCTAATTACGTCGATTTGTAATAAGGCACTTTAATAATTTTAGAAATAGTGATAATTTCGAAAGCTTTCTTTACTTATTTTTTTAAGAAACTCAACTCATAACAGTGAATAATTTTCACATTAGCGATTATATAGGGTGTCCCGAAAGATAGACAACTCGCTTTTTTGTAGCACCTAGCTTACTATTAAACTGAAGCACAGCGAGACATCATTCTTACGCTGAAATATAACAATGTATGTTGAAAAGATTTTGAGGCATTAACCGATAAAACATTAATGTGCATTCAGGCACGATTGTAAAAAAAAAAGAAAAGGAAAGAAATGTTGCCAGGGTAGATACATTTTTTAACGACATGTGTATATTCCTTCACAATAACCATTTATATAACATATTTCAACATTTTTCTGTGTTACTGAAAAGCTTACATGGTTGTTTATCGAACTTGAGAAAGAACACTCTTCTCTAAAAGCTTAGCATTGTGTAGGCGTATTACAAAAACGTATATTGTTTCAATAATGCAATAGAGTCTGGAAACACTGTTTATTTATTTATTAGAAGTTAGCATGGATACAGCAAATGCTATTTTACACCGTTCTTGTAACAATATAACAATAAGAAATAAGATCAGTTTTTTATCCATTCCAGATTCATACAACAAGCTTTTTGAAATTTACTTTTGCTGAGGCAGAAGTCTGATGGCCAAGAAAGAGTATTGTAAAAAAGTGGTAATCTGTATACAAGAGATCGCTGGACCAAACATAATCTCGGTTTTGAGAGGTAGAAATGCTGTTGGGAACGGGCATTTTGTCTTAGGTTAAAAAGTGGAAGAAGGTCGTTCGTCCTGAGTGTGCCCTACATTATTTTATAAATATTATGTCATTTAGTTTTCATCGTGTGTCTATTTTTTTTTTTTTGATCAAGAGAATTCAAAATGTCTACGTTAGATTTATGTTGGAGGTTCGGTGCCCTGTATTGTAGTATAATGCGGATAAAGAAATTTTGGACTTTGTGCAATTTAGATAAGTTGGTTTCACAAGCCATAAACCAGATAGATGAACAGTATTGAATAGTAGGAATGACAAAAGAAAGAAAATATGACCGGAGAGATCTGAAATTTTTAACACTGCTTTAGAATTTACGAATTCAATGTGAGGAATAAAATTGATTTTATCAAATATGGTGCCAAGGTCTTTGTAATGGTCTACCCATTGTATATTAGATGAAGCTAATGTGCACGTACATTTTGAGTGAGTAACGCATTGCGGAACTTTGGCAAGGAATGACTTTCAGTAACCAATTATTGCACCACATTTCAACAGAGTCTATAGCGGCTTGAAGGAAGAAAGCATCTTCTGTAGATATAATGGTCTTAAAAATTTAGCAGTCATCAGTGTCTGTTCACATACGTGTAAGTCATCAATGTAGAGGGAAAATAAAACTAGCCCTAAGGAGCTTCCATGAGGGAAACCTGAAAGCAGGGAAGACTACACATTGCTCTCTGCCAGTCAAATATGAAGTTAGAAGCTGAAGGAGGGGTCCGTGAATACTAAATCTGGAGGCACGCATGTGTATAAGAAGTTTGTGATTGACAGTTTCAAATGCTTTGGAGAAGTCTAGGTTTATGACGCAAAGTTCTTGGGAGGTTACACTGAGGGATGTGTTTTTACCTCTGTCTACCTCAATACGTCATTTTACACAAAGAACGAAGATGTTGAAAATGTTCGGGAAAGCTGAACAAATTAAATACTCTCGGAAACTTTAAAATTTAAAGTGGATCAGTTGTTTATTACATGAAAATGGTGAAAGGAGTGGACATGTAATGTCCCATTTTTATAGGGGTGCAGGGTATACCCAAACTATTGGATTTTTTCAGACATTTTGAACTTTTTCCTTGATCCTAGCGTAAGTTCAGTATAGTGAACAAACAGCTACTAAGAATATTTTCTTGCATATTATGCGATGGAAATTAGATTTATTCTATAGGAAGGTAATGCCTAGAGCTATACACTGTGAAGAAACAACATTGCATTTTGTAAAAGTTGGCGTTTAAACTTTTCTGGTTTTCAGTCCTCCAAGTAGAAAGAAAAAGTTCAAATTCATTTTTATGAACTCAGGATCTTCCTATTGTTGTTGACTGCATGTTAGCTGTCACCAAATCATCTCCCTTTTCTGCTTAGTTGGCAGCCTGCGTGTTGGTTTAGCAACCGAAATCTTCTGGGAACGATCCCAGCATAACAACGCGTGACTGACGTTTTCCAAGATTTCTTCACGCCAGGAAAATGCCGGGATGGTAATTTCAAGCTAGACCCTGGCCGACTTCATTTCAACGTAGTTTTCGCCACCCTATTCCCGTCTGAGCCAACATTGTCTAAAAGATTTTAAATTCAAAATTAAATATATCTATTCTCATTTAAGGGCATAGAATGAGAGTGAGAGTGGAGATTAACATGGGAAGTGAATGAAGGTGTGACATTTTGATTTACTTGCATTCCTGTGTTATCTGTGCAATCTCGCTTGCGAGAACTCTGGGGCTTCCAACTCATTCCCTAAAGCATAAAGGAATGAGATTTGTACCTAGGAATCTATCAATAAAATACAACAAGCAATAGGGTATTTAAAAATAATGACCATAAACTTAATATATAGGATGTTTAAAATAATGACCATAAAATTAAGGGCATATTCCTCATGATGGAAACCATGTCAACTTAGCTAATCACAATCCAAATTGCACCCACTAAATGTCTTTTTTTTTAGTAACGTTTAGAATTTAAAAAATGCAGCTTAGAGGGAGATTTGCAAGCTTATATATTACACAATGTTATTTACCTGACAATGAAATCCTTACGTGGGAATCCCCTCCTTCATGTATTGTAGAAATTCTCGAATAATGAACGTTGGGTACAACTTTGCATTATTTGTTGAGCTGGCTCAATGTCGGGATGTTACTTCGCTTCTGAGTTGTCATGATAACACTAGATACGTCCAGATCGGAAGGTTCAGATCGGCTTTAGATATCGAAGGCTCAGGCCGGGAATGTAATATAACCTCACATATTGTTACCTATTCGAGTCTGAGGAGTACCTAAATGATCGCTACCGTCATATTATCATTCACATTTACAATCATCTATATTTCAATGTTCAAAATCTTTACAGTATTACAAAGCTGATGAACAAAATTCACCAACAATATTTATTTGCCCCCACGTGAGGGCCTTGCGTGTGTCTAATTGGTTGCCAGTCTATATCGAAAGTTTGTAACAAAAATGCCTATTCGCTGAAACATGTATCATATCACAAGGAAATTTACCACGGGTTTGCCTAATGGGACGGAAATTTCCCTTCGGTAAGTCGTGAAAAGTGTGTTATTGAATTCCATCGCAAAACTTGACACAAATAGTCAGCAACTTTTGGCCAACATGATTACATTATGTTGTTATAACAGCATTACAAAATAACTATATTTAATCGGACCTCAAGTTATACTTCCAGTTACTTGTGGTATCAATATAAACATTGTAACTATTTTTTACTTAAGGTAAGATACCCAATTTGACCTAGGAACCAAAATGACTTATTCGCTGTATTCGTTAAAATACGTGTTACATAAGACAGATGGCGGTAGTTGTATGTGTAGAAAATGTATAAAGAGTGTTTTAAATAGAAGCTAGTAGATTGAGTCTCTAGTTTGCGGACAACGTTGAGTATAAACAACTGATTTGAAAGGTTAGGTAGGCCATATTAGGTACCTTCATTCTCAGTGTGAGCATTGTTTCAATAATGTGGACCATTTTCAGACAAAATTCTGTAAAAGTATGCAATGTTTAATGCTGTAATATATATATTTTTAAAAACGTTTCATTTTTCTAATTACGTTCATGTAATCCTACCGTTACAAGAAATATTTCACTGCGGCGTATGGCGAGAGGAATATGAAAATCTCCCCACCCCACAAAACGAGGTCAGATGTTTGATTGGCGGGATAGGGTAAGTTAGGAACTCTAGCAGAGGTTAGGAAAGGTGAGGAGAGCCCGGAGGTTTCATATTACACAGGCTCGAGCTAGCTGCCCACGACCCTGCCACAAGATTAACAAAGTAAATAACGATAGTGATAGTTTCCTTAGTACCGTATGGAATCGCTCTAGGTGTGCGTGTGAAAGAGCGTGAACTTGAATCACGTGGAAAGTGGAGGTGATTTTAGGATGTTGCGATTTTCTTCTCTCTCTCTTCTCATTGTGCATCTGTTGTTGAACACAACTAGTTCCTCAAGCTTTTATTCGTTTGAGACAGTGAAGAGATAGCTTTGCTTCCGAACATTACGTCCACTGACGAATGGTATGTGTTGCACGCAGCCGCTAAATAAGTTAAGTTTGGCGACAATGTGTATGACATAAGACTCAAACGTCACTACGTATCCATGGTAACGGTTATCTCTTTCTCAATCACGGACACGCCTACATTACATACAGCTATACTCTTCTAAAGACAGGAGTGCAGAATTGAATTTTGAATTTAAAAATATTTTAAGGCTTTTAGAAAATGTAAGCTCAGGCCGAATGAATGAAATGGGAGAATTGGTGGAATGAAGGAAGTGTAAGGAAACGGGATAAACCTTAGAAAACACACACCTTTTGTCATAATTTTACATTTGCTTGAAATATTCCACGGGAACTTAAGAAACAATGGGTTATCTTTCAAGTTATTCCATATGCCTGGCCAATCCAATTTTGAGGTTTTCAATTCAAATACATTGTTTATTTGTATTTCTCTTTGGAATATTTGTTCGTATAATTGTTTAACAGAATATTCTTCTACGTGCTATTGATTTGCTAAAGTGTAAGCAATTTCCTGGAATTGTCCATTAAGGTAGTACATTATATTTTTCCATGGCATGTTTAAAGGTAAATTCAATTGTATTTTATTCATGACCGTTAACATCGTTTGTGCGGAGAAACTATTGTAAACTTAACATATATTTTTTAATGTTCTATTTAACGCAGTGCCGTCGCTTGTAAGGTTACATTTATTAATTGTACAGCTCCCCTATAAAATGGTAGACACAAACGTATGGCGATTTGTATTCAAACACTGATCTCGCCAGAGGTACTTATTAACTTGAGCCCAAATTTTATTTGGTATCGGAGAGATTTGTAAAAAAAATAATATGCCTTACTGTAAACAAAACAATTCGCAAATCTTACTCTAAATGTCTAATATTCAAAAGCATTTTTATACGTGACCAGATTGTAAACTATATGATTGCACATTTGTTGAGAATTACATTCAATGGTTTGTTTCATTGCCCATGCCAAGTCTCGCCCAAAATTTTATCTTACCCGTCAGCTCAAAGTACCCTTCGAAATCATCTATTTTATTTTTGTTTAATACCATTACTTTAGTTTTTTTCTTTATTTCATGTTATTCCAGTTCTTCCACTGAAGTCTTTAGCTATTTTCTCAATCCCGATTACTTCACTTTTGTTTTTCAAGTGCAGGACACATCATCGACATAAGAAAAAGGCTTTTAATCGTATTCGTACAACTTATTCCAAATTAGGAATTATGTTTTTTTTTTTACACCATTGGATACATGATTAACGAAAACGTAAAACTTGCCAAATGGCAACCCTGGCTTAGGCCGCGTTCCAGAGGAAGAGAGTAAGATATATTGCTGTTTATAGAAAGTTTCATCGTTCTGTTTTCATATATATATATTTCACTAATGTCACCATTTCCGGGAGAAAGTCAATTAAAAAAAATACAAAAATTCATGTGAAGCTTCATCGTACCATCGTCTCAGATCATGATATGAGATTACAAGATTTTGATCAGGATACTGAGAGTAGCAGCGGGTTGTTTCTCTCAAATTCATAACACACAAATAAATTGGGTTTAATTTGGATGTTCCACTCTGTGAGAAGTGTATGAGATGCTGTTCTATTTTAAAGTGTATTTTGATGCGTTTGGGAAGAAGCTCATAATTAAAAAGAAGTCTGAGAGAATCCATTGAGCATATTTCAACGGACTTTGTATTAAAATCCTGATTCCTTTAAAAAAAATCGCGAGGAATACTCATTCTCTGGCATAATTCATTATAGACGTTAACCATTTCCGGCAGTATCAAATTCTGAAAAGTAACTAACCATGAGATCGGCATGCCGTCTGAAACGGAGATGCTGTTTTTTTTAATCGCTCTAACCGAAATTGTAACTCATTTAACGTGAAAGGTTGTGTTAATCGCTCCTTCTCTTCGTCTGTCTCTTTCGACCAACCAGTGTTGTCATATTTTTGCATGTTACAAGTATTAACACTTTGTGTATTTTTTTGCTAAACGTTGTTTTATATTCTTTATACATTGCTCTGTATATTTCTTTACCTTCGTATAAATTACCTTGGGAATCTTGGTATTGGTTTATAAATTTAGATTTGCCCCTCTTTACTTCGGCAAACAAATGAATATGATTAGGAGTTTCGTTTATACCTATTTGGGGGTAATTTAGATCTGGTAATTGTCGATTTTATTTTTTAAAGTATGTAACTGTAAAAGAATCGCTTGATATCTTTTAATCTCAGTCAAACTATTGGTTCACTGTTTGAGTCAATCAATCGCGTTTTCCAACCGAAAACAGTAATATTCAAATTGCTTTCGTTTTAACTTGTGATGGTGACTTACATAATTTTTGGTCCCTGCTATTTTGTATTTCTGCTTATATACAATATTTCCTGCTAAATATTCTATATTTTAAAGTTTTGTAATCCTCATAAGTTAAACAGAAATCATCGTATTTCCAATAATATGACAGACAGTAGAATTTTTTACCTTCAAGATCTATCCTCATTAATACGCAAGTGTGGTCTTAAAAGGAAAGTTTGTGATATTTAATAAATTTTTCTTGTTGTTTTAAAATCTCTGTAAAGTAAATTGCATCTAGTTTGCTTAAAAGAATTCCAGGAAATAAAATTTGCCATACGTCGTGTAAATTAAATTCATCAGTGACCTCATAAACTACCTTGGAATATTTATTATGAGAACATGAGTCATTTCCATATTTCGTTGCATTAAAGTCTCCCCCTCAAATGATATCGCGTTTGTGATATTTTTGCAGCTCATATGCGAGATTTTTCATAAAAGAATTTAGTGCGTGATTGCCGGTTGTTATTACCTGATAGGAGATATACACAAATTACCATTGTCTCTTTAAGTAGACATGAAAGAATTCTACCACAAGGATATTTATGAATTTGCGTTATACTTACGTCTTGTCTTCCTGAAAGGAAAACTCCTCTTTCAACTTCAGGAATATAATAAAGGTAAAGATCAATCTATACCCTGTGCGATACGCACGCGCCGTGAACGGCGCATCCGTGATGTGGAGGTAGCGCTCAACATTTTCTTGACCTACGGTACGAAGTAAGGTCGGGTGGTCAGTCCCACGCTCGACTGCCTTTACCTTCCCAAGATGCCAAGGCGTACCAAGAAGTACTCTCAGGTAGAGTGAGTAGAGAAAAGTTTGCAGTGTCCTGGACGGGATTTGAACCAAGGCCACCCGATTCGTAGTGAGACGCGCTACCGCTTGACCCACGGCGACTCCTCAGCTAGAACAAACTAAATCATATTTAATATTGATTCAAGAAAGCACCATAAATGATATAACAATACCTGATCTGATTTATATAAATATCATAAGGTATTGTTATATCATTTATGGTGCTTTCTTGAATCAATAATAAATTGAATTTCGTTTGTTCTAGAAAATATCGAAGTGAACTAATACTTGTAATGGATATCGTAGAGGCAAGATTAAAGGTCTCTTGTTTGCACAAATCATGGCTTATATCTCATCAGGTTTTAAAATTCATCGCTGTACTTTCTCATCAAGTCAACTACTGTTTTTACACATTTTATTTTTATTTATCTTGATTACCCGAGCAAGCAGAAGCCTCGTCAAGGGATGGCACTAGTATTTCTTGATCCTTGCCATTGTCTAGTTATTAATCTTGTTTATTTTGTGTAAATCGAAAGGCTATTCGCTTACCTGTTTTTCAGGATTTGTGTAACAACTAACAAACATCATTGTTTGGTTATATATTTTCCTCTGCTCAGTTTTCTTCTTCTCTTTCCACTGTGGTAGAACTACACTGCTTGTCGTGTTAGATTCATTCAATGCTGTCATATTTAAATTGGGATCACTAATGGAGCGAATACTCGGTGTCGTTAACACTGGGAATTCTTCATAATTTAACACTAACTTATTGTTTTCCTTATTTACTTCTCTTTTCGTTCTTAAGATTGAAAAAAAAATCAATCTGCAGAACTAGTAAGTCTCACCTAAAAGCGGGTTTTGGCAAGGTTTTAGTAAGCAATACATAGCCTAAATGGCTTGAGCTAGAAAAACGAAATTTGGTATGAAGGTACACCATCACTAGTAGATTAAGTAAATATTACAAAATTTTGAAAATGTCGCCATCTTGGATCAAAAGTGGCCACAAACCCCATTGTTGTATAGAATACACAGCCTAAACTGCTAGAGCTACAAATACCAAATTTGGTATGACAGTACATCATCACTAGTAGGTTACGAAAATATTACAAAATGTCTCCAAAGACGCCATCTTGGATCCAAAACGGCGGACCCCAACAATTCACTTTCAACGCCGTTTGAGCTAGAAAATCGAAATTTTGCATAAAGGTGTATTATCAAGAGTAGTTTAGGAAAATATTACATTTTGAAAACATCACCATCTTGGATTCAAAATGGCCGCCAAAAATATTTTTAACACCGTTTGAGCTAGAGATACGAAAATTTGCATACAGGTGTATTATCAAGAGTAGTTTAGGTAAATATTAAAACATTCTGAAGAAGTTGCAATCCATCTTGGATTCAAAATGACCGCCAAAAATTATTCTACACCGTTTGAGCTAGAGATACGAAATTTGGCATAAGGGTTTGTTATTAAGTGTAGTTTAGTAAAATATAACATTTCGAAAAGGTCGCTATCTTGGATTCAAAATAGCCGGTAAAACATTTCCAACACCGTTTGAGGTAGAGATGCGAAATTTTGCATACAGGTGTATTTTCAAGAGTAGTTTAGAAATATATTACATTTTGAAAAAGGCGCCATCTCATACTCAAAATGACAGCCCAAAAGATTTTGCACACCATTCTACCTATGGCACTAATTTCTCCCATTCACATTCAATCGAAAAGAACGTCTTTTTCCCGGTGACGGGCTAATTCACTTGTTTAACTATGTATTATTACTGTATATTCATTAATTTTACTTGGGACACAAAATTTATATTTCATCTGACGCACAAATATTGGAACAGCATTGTATGCCTGAAGGAAACCTGAACTTTTGTACTACAAAATATGCATGGATTACTCTATTGTTACGTTTCAATAAGACTAGTCTTATACCGTTATATATATATTTGTATATGTGCTGATTATAATACTTCACTTGTGTTTACGCGTTTGACTACACCAAATTGTGACATGAATTCTTTGACCTGATGATCGGAGATTTCATACGGTACAGTTGAAATTCAAATTTGTACATTTTCACTTTTGACTATTAGTGTAAACTGTACCGTTCATTAAATATTTAATGACACCTCCACATTTCTCAATTGTTTTTCTCTACGATTAAATCAAAGATACATTTCCAATATTGTTTGTAATATGGATCATACTTGAGCTAGTATAAATTATGTTCCATTAAATTGAGCTGTTCACTTAAAATATTATATGTTTCTAATGACCACGGTCTATTGGGTAATTCTCTAAATTCTATTCCTATCGTTGCGGTTCTCGGTATTCGCATTACGCGATTCATGTAATAACTTTCACTACTTTGCTTCTGTTTCACTTCTAACAACACTTGCGACGATCCGCACACAGTCATTTCAACCACATTGACTTCTTTAGACTCCGCTCAGTCAACCTGTCTGTATCGCAGCTAGCAAGCAACTCCTGCCTTTGAGATACCGCGGCCCACAGGAGTGCAGAAAAGGAACTTTGAGTGCATATAAATAAACTTTTGTAGCAATCAGAAAGATTCCTAAATTTTCAGGGAATGAAATTTAACAGACTAAATACCATACCTCTTCAATTATTTCTTTCGCAATCAAGGTTCATATATCGTTCATGATATTTGTTTAAATGAAAAGCACAAACTTATTACACTGGGAACACATAACATAGAGGAACTTAAACATAATAATCTTCCAAAACTAACTAGAGTAAAACTTGTTATCCGAACAAAAACACCAGAGGTGCAAAAAGTGGAGCCAAGTTCTTTAGCCCTAAAAAGGTGTGAAATGGGAGACGGATGAGCCAAGTTCCTTGGTGACAGCATGTAACAGGAACAAAGAAACTTGGCGCGAGGTGGCAAGGTTCATGATCCTCAAACTATAAGGGTGGTGGTGATCCTAAAACCCACTACGTCCACCGCCACCAACCCTAAAGCTGTTGCCAGCTCGCGCCAAGTTCCTTTGTTCCTGTTACATGCTGT
>JAGDQP010015075.1:25400-43594 GCA_022664845.1 Lepisma saccharinum | reverse complement strand
AACTGTAAGTGATTAAAAATTGATCAAATATGGGATTAAGTAATGTTGAACTTCAAACAACAGCCCTATATAAATATTCACTGTCTTCGTGTTTGCAAATGATAGCACTTTGAAAACTCTTTACTATTTTTATGTTAGGTCCAAACTTGAATATGCCTCACTCATATGGAATACCTCTATGAAAGCTAGTTGCCAGAAGATCGAACACGTACAAAGCAAATTTTTACGTTTTCTCACATACAAACGGACTGGTTTCTACCCGAAATACGAATCTTACAACAATTTAATCGATAATTTTAAATTTCAGAAACTTGATTAAAGACGAACATTAAACGACTTACTTCTCTTGTACAGACTTTTGCACAATAAAATAGACTGTACCGAATTAACTGAAAAAATAATTATTAAGGTCCCATCCCTCAGAACGCGCGAGGGAAATAGTGGCCTATTATACTGCAGAAAAGCTCGTACAAACGTATTAAATGTGTCACCTACATGCAGAACTAGTGCTACTTATAATGCAATAGGTAAGAATTGTACAAATTTGGAAATTCGGAAGAACTGTACAAAAGATTAATACAGAATATATTGTAAAAAAAATGAGAAAGAGAAAGAAAAAGAAACTTTTTGGACAAGAAAAAGGGTATAGACGTTCTATTAATCTGTGTCATTAAATGTAACAATGTAACAATTATTGTAGACGCTACAAATAGGCATTAAGGCCTGTTGTGTCGGTGAAATAAATAAATAAATAAATTTGCACCGGTTCCAACGATATTAAACAAGTACAATATTTTATTTCCAATTCTTGTTCCATTACAAAACAAAAACAAGGTCTCAGCGGGTCTGTGAAGCTAGATACAGACCAAGGTGACCAGGGTAAAAATTGTGACTCAAGTTACTCGGTAACCCGTGCCATTAGTCATCACTGCAGTGCTGAAAGATATTAAATGAACTAATTATTTCATCCATGTAAACCAATATATATAGGTGTAATAAATAAAAAAAAATGCTTTGTATTTGTCAAGTTCTTCATGAGGTGTCCGGGTCTGAGTGCGTCACCGGGTCACTCCGGGTCTGAGTGGGTCACCGGGTCACACCGGGTCTGGGACGCCAGGCCCGGTGACCCGGACAAAAATCGTGACCCGGTGACCCGTGACCCATGCCATCACTGGTGGCAACAATAGCTTGATTTCAACAATGGTTAATAATGAAATAAAAATCTGATATGCGGTTGTACTTCGTTTGCACATGTTTGGATATCGAGAAATGAGTCCAATTCTTGTTTTTTATCTGCATTTGGCTGTGAGTTATTGACGGTCATTGTTGTACAACAATACACTTGTATTAACAATGAACAGTTGATCAAATGAAATTTTCAAAGTTCTATAATCTTTGGTTTCTAATCTTGCATATTTGTAGTATTTGTAGGTCGTGGGATATATGTAAGTATTGTTGACAACTATAGCTTGATTCCAACAATGGTTAACGATGAATCGAAAATCTGATATGCGGATGTACTTCGTTTGCCCATGTTCATTCTTCTGTACTTTGGATATCGAGAAATGAGTCCAATTCTTGTTTTTGTATTTGCATTTGGCTGTGAGTTATTAACGGTCATTGTTGTACAACAATACACTTGTGTTAAGAATGAACAGGTTGATCAAATGTAATTTTCAAAGTTCGGTAATCCTTGTTTTCTAATCTTGCATATTTGTGCTGATCTGTGTATTTGTTGGTCGTAAGATACATGTAAGCATTGTTGTCAACAATACCTTGAGTTTAACAATGAACGATAAGTCATATCGAAAATATAGAATACATATATCCTGAGGATTGGTGTGTTACACGTTTGTGCTAAACCTTGTTATTTTATGTCAATTTAGTGATGAATTATAGGTGATTATTGTTGACAACAATAGGCTGATTTCAACAATGGTTAACGATGAAGTCGAAAATCTGATATCCGGATGTAGTTGGTTTGTACGTGTTCTTTCCTCCTTACTTTGGACATCGAGAAATGCGTTCATTCTTGGTCTATATCGATGTTTGAATTAATTATCTTAGTTCCAATTCTTGTTTCTGTATCTGCATTTGGCTGTCAGTTATTGACAGTCTTTGTTGTACAACAATACACTTGTGTTAACAATGAACAGTTGATCAAATGAAATTTTCAAAGTTCTGTAATCTTTGGTTTCTAATCTTGCATTTTTGTAGTATTTGTAGGTCGTGGGATATATGTAAGTATTGTTGACAACTATAGCTTGATTCCAACAATGGTTAACGATGAATCGAAAATCTGATATGCGGATGTACTTCGTTTGCCCATGTTCTTTCTTCTGTACTCTGGATATCGAGAAATGAATCCAATTCTTGTTTTTGTATCTAAATTTAGCTTTGAGTTATTGACAGTCATTGTTGTACAACAATACACTTGTGTTAACAATGAACAGTTGATCCAATGAAATTTTCAAAATTCTGTAATCCTTGGTTTCCAATCTTGCATATTTGTGCTGTTTTGTGTATTTGTTGGTCGTAAGTTATATGTAACCATTGTTGTCAACAATACTTTGAGTTTAACAATGAACGAAAAGTTATATCGAAAATATAGAATGCTTGTGTCCTGAGGATTGGTGTGTTACACGTTTGTGCTAAATCTTGTGTTTTTATGTCAATCTAGTGATGAGTTATAGCTTATTATTGTTGGCAACAATAGCTTGATTTTAACAATGGTTAACGATGAAATAGAAAATCTGATATCCGGATGTAGTTGGTTTGTACGTGCTCTTTCCTCCTTACTTTGGACATTGAGAAATGGGTTCATTCTTGGTCTATATCGATGTTTGAATTAAAGTTCCAATTCTTGTTTCTGTATCTGTATTTGACTGTCAGTTATTGACAGTCTTTGTTGTACAACAATACACTTGTGTTAACAATGAACAGTTGATCCAATGGAAGTTCAAAATTCTGTAATCCTTGGTTTCCAATCTTGCATATTTGTGCTGTTTCGTGTATTTGTTGGTCGTAAGTTATATGTAACCATTGTTGTCAATAATACTTTAAGTTTAACAATGAACCATAAATCATATCGAAAATATAGAATGTTTGTGTCCTGGGGATTGATGTGTTACGCCTTTGTGCTAAATCTTGTGTTTTTATGTCAATTTAGTGTTGAGTTATAGCTTATTATTGTTGGCAACAATAGCTTGATTTTAACAATGGTTAACGATGAAATAGCAAATCTGATATCCGGATGTAGTTGGTTTGCACGTATTCTTTCTTCCTTACTTTGGATATCGAGAAATGAGTTCATTTTTGGTCTGTATCGATTTTTGAAATAAAAAAAATACCATTAAAGAGATAGGGCGTTTTGAGCGCCATCTAGCTTTCGAGATTCACATTAAGTTGGCCTTTAGATCACCCTTAACTGTTTATTTTAAGTTTTATGACAACACGTTAATGTTAAGGGAGTGATGGACCTTTTTCTTGGTTTGTGTAGTGCTTGGGAAATTCATGCAGCAACAAGATTTAAAGTAGCGTTTCTGAAAAACTATGGTTGTAGGCGTAAAAATAAGACATCTAAGTCCACGACAGCAAGAAAAATAGAGTTTTCTTTACGACAGGTATCGTTCAAAATTACGCATAAATTTCATTTTCTTATTATGTTCTCCAAAATTAGAGGGGGTACATAATTAATTTGGTGGTATTTATCCGTAATTTTCGACAATACCTGTCATAAATAGAACTCAGTTTCTCTTCTGGTCCTTGACTTACATGTCTTATATTTATGCCTACATCAGAAACGCCACTTTGAAAGTTGTTTTTGGATAAAAGTCACAAGCAAAGCAAAAAAAAAAAAAAAAAACGAAAAGGCTCATCACCCCTTAAATGCGAATACGTTCAATATTTCAAATAACAGATATGGAGCATATTTGAAGGCTTTGAGCGAACTCTAAATATTTTTATACTGTGACAAAATTTTTCACGCAGTATATTTAGGCCACATGGATCAAAATTGGCAACTGTGCGTTTAAATCAGAGATCTTTTTTCTTTTCCATTCTATGCTGGACCACCCTTATCTATCTATCTATCTATCTATCTATCTATCTATATATATATATATATATATATATATATATATATATATATATATATAATTGAATGCGAGTATGTATGCGTGAGAGCATGTTGAGGAAAACTCTGGAAACCTCAGTCAGGGTGGTCGACCACTGGGATTGAACCCACGACCTCCCGAATACTAAGCAAACGCTCGATAACTGAGCTATGGCGGTTCAATGTTCTAAAGATTCCAGATTAAAGAATTTACGTCAGTAATCGTAACTTTCTGAGAATAATCCAATTTGAATTTATAACATAATATCTTGAAAACGCAATAATAAAATAATACTCTCTCTCTATGGTATAAAAACATAAGTCCTGACTGATTGACATATAAACACCCAGGCCCAACGGTTTAAGCTAGAGACTTGAAATTTATGTCTTATCTGGCTTTAATTGACCTATTTCACTGATGTTCGGTAAGGGAGCAAATTAAGAATATATTTCGATAGTAGAAATATTTTTTTTTAAAAAAAAGAGAAAAAATGTTGGTCTGAGGTTGGATCGAACCCAATATCTATAGAACAGCTATCTGGTGCTCTATCCACTAGACCGTACAGCCCAATACGCGAACACGGGTTCCTAGTCGAGGGAAACTGCGGGCAACAGCAAGTAATAATAATAAATTAGACATTTCTACAGGCACCTTTGTTTTTAATAAATATAAAAAACGTTTCCATTTGTATACATTTTTTTGCATCTTTTACTACAAACACAATCAGTTACACCAGCGTTTCTAAACCTTTTTCATCCCACGACCCCCGCGCCCCATTACCATGCTTTCTACTAGGCAGCCCACAATTATATTAGTTTGTGTATATTTGCTTTTAATTTTAAAAAATGACAGTTTATTTCCTATATTTCATAATATCCTAATTACATTATCCAAAAACTATTAAAAAACTACATTACCTTTAGTAATGATAAAACATCAAGCAAAATAAAATACTTTCTTTGAAATGAATTAGTTTGAACCTACAAAATCCTAGTTAAATTTATATTTCCACCTGTCCTCGCGACCCCCTTGCACACATATCGCGACCCCCAGGTTGAGAAATCCTGAGTTATACTCAGCATTCAATGACCATCTCTACGTTGCGACATTTCATTTGATAATTGTGAATTAGAAAATACAAAATAGACACAAAAAACGTCAGCACCACTCCAGCTGAGCTGGGATGCGTCGAATAGGCTCTTCTTTTTATATTCTAGACCTGCCGGCAGAATTCTTTTACAACGGAATGCGACGACTTTCAAGTATATATATCTTGTTCTCCAAGTGAGCTACCCACGTATATTGATAAATTGAATGAGGACTTACGAAGAATTGTTCAGTGGTCAAATGATAACGGTCTGAAATTGAAACCATCTAAATCTCAATGTCTACGTATAGCTTCTAAAGCAATTCTTTCATCTCTTAACTCTTCTACCTCTCCCAACGTCTTTCTAGATGGGATGATAATTCCTTCCTCGCACACCGTAAAAAATTTAGGTCTTATTTGTAATGAACATCTAACTTGGACGGAATACGTTAGTACTGTCTCTAAAAAGGCCTTTGCAACTTTACATTCTTCGAGCAGACTTAAAAATTTTCTTCCCATCTCCCTTAAGAAAATGCTTGTTCAGGCCTTAGTAATGCCTCATGTGGATTATTGCAACGTAGTGCTTGCCAACCTGGATGATGTACACACGTACCGGCTACAGCGCATTCAAAATGCTTCAGTGCGTTTTATATTTAATCTTAAACATTATGATCATCTAACATCTTATTTCAATAGGCTGCAATGGTTAAAAGTCTCACAACGACTGGAGTGGCATTCTTTAGTGCTTCTATTTAAAATTCTACGCGATCGGCAACCTTCCTATCTTTTGCAACGTTTTAAGTTCCTAAGCGATCATCACAACCTAGGTCTCGCGCAAACCTATTACTTTCTATTCCTCACCATAACTCATCCTTTTATTCAAAGTCCTATACAGTTTCTGTATCCCGTAAGTGGAACGGACTGCCAATTTCCATCAGAGACTCAACTTCATTAACAAGTTTTAAATCTATGCTTTACAGCAACCTCTTAGAGCAACACAACTAAGATATGTTTGAATAGTATTCTCTCAAATCGTCAATTTATATCAAATAAATACTAGTATCCCTTTAGCTGTCAGTGTAAATTTAATTGTAAGTCGATAATGTTAGTTTATATAAATTCTCATGGTGCTCATGGCATTGCATTTATACATATATTTTTCGTGTATCTGTATATGTGTGTGTGTATGTGGTTAGTGAACTTTAGATTATCTAAAATCTGTATCGTAGATAAGTTGTTGTTTTGTTTCTTCTCTTTTAGTTTTTGCTTTATTTTGTTTACATTTATGAATTTCGTTGTATTATAAATCTCTTCCATCTTATAGTAGTGTTTACCGAAACTGTTAATTAGTCTCTTTGTATTCATGGTTCAGTGGTAGAAAAGGCCGTAAGGGCCTTAACTTCGTCATGTAAAACAAGACGTAAATAAATAAATAAATACTTTATATATAAATTCCAGATTAAAACGGTCGGAAAATGGCCGGAGCTCCAACCTTTTACCCGACCCGCAGGAAGTGGACGGGGCTCAGTTTATTTCACGACCATTAAGATTAGATGGGACCGCGCTCTTTTCTCGACCATCAGAAAATGGACAGGGAGCCGCCTTTTCCCGACCTAAGGCAATGGACGAGGTCCCATTCTTTTTCCACCATTATGGGGGGGATGGTCGTGATTTCGACTCTATGCCGGAAAGTCAGAAGCCGACGGCAGTCAGCAAACGGGCCGACGACAAAACGCCACTTGTGGCTGTACGCCGACCTTTCCCCAACCATTCCCGACTACTAATTTGGGTTCTGCCTATCCCCTACACCAGCCAGACCAAAATCCCCGATTATTTGCAGTCTTGGTCGGCATTTGGTTTGCTGCGTTGTAGTAGTCTACCTTAGCCTTAGACGCCTGAAGGTCATAAAAAATCAATTCAGCGGTAGTACTAGTAGTAACAGCTGTAGTAGATCTGCACTATGGGGGCGCAGAATCCGGAAAGTACGGTTACGATAAAGGAGGCGCAGCTCCCCCCAAAAAAACTCCTAAAGTTAGAGACGCAGCCCGCCACGAGGAAGTGTGTATTGGTGAGAATCCTGATGACTGTTGTGAACATATTTTATTCACCCCACACCAACGGGTGGGCAAATCAGCTAGTAATTGATAAAGTATAATTTGGTATTTTAATGAAATCTCATGTGAACAAGGTTCGTTATGCCTTGTAATTTACTAAATTGAGAAAACAAAACGGAAAGTACGCGTAGAAGTATAAAACAAGCTCATACAACACTGAAACATGAGAGCTAAATAATAACACGAAAAAGTAAAAAAGATCTAACGAAAAAAAATGTATGTGTGTTTCGAGGGGTTCGTACCTCAATCTAGCTAGATACAGGAATTGACTGTTGAAGGGTCTGACAGCTCTAAGCCTTTTGCTCTGGGCGTCAACGCGAAATATTATGTCACGGATGATAGCTTGTGTTGTTAGTGAGGCAGCGAGTTAATCACCTGTGGCAAATGTTACCTTGCTCAAATCTATTTATTTATTTAAAACATACATCATTGGCAAAGAATTGCATAAGATGAGCGTCAAATTACATAGATAATTATACAAACATGGTACGATAGAGCCACAAATAACAATGTATTGAAAACAAAATAAAACATACAATCAGTCCAATGTTATAAATTAATAGCACAAACGTATTCATATCAACGGATTATAAGTTATCATTACATCACTTAATCAGATATATATGTTACAAAATGTTTAGTTTACTATTTTTGATGATAATCTACTCTCTATTTTAGAGTACCATTATCGCATTATTATTTATTTGTTAAAAACATGACTCATATGAAGAGGTTGTATCAGATGGACGTCAAAAACAAATTACAATTATAAAAACATATCACGATGAAACCACGAAACAGAATAAAACCCCTATAATTGTCAATGTATTAAAAATTAATAGCACAATCATCCTCAAACAAGACTATAAATTGTCGTAAATTCGGTTCATAAGGTATGAGTGAATTATAAAATTTATCGGTAATTTGACCATTCATGATGATGGTCTGTATCTCTTTATTGGAGTACCCTTCACCCAATATCAACATTTTTTTCACGGTATTCTTGAATTTCTTATGAGGAAGATGCATAATATCCCTTGAAAGCAAATTATATAGTTTCAAACCATGTGTTACATATGTGTTCTGAGTCTTATGAAGTCTGTTGTATGGTAATAACAAATTGCCACTCTTTATAGTGTAGTAAGAGTGTAACTGATTACCAGTTCTATATTCCGATACATTTTTCCTTATGAAATTAATTGCATAATATGCATATAGACTGGGAACAGTAAGTATATTTAGTTTCCTAAAAAAACCTCTACAAGATGCTCCAATCGGCAAGTTACATATTATTCTAACTGCCTTCTTTTGCCACACAAACACTTCATGCCATTTACTAGAGCAACCCCAGAATAATATGCCATAACTAATGTGTGATTGATAAATGGCATGATATACCATGCATAAATATGACTGTGATAAACTGAAACTAAGTCTTCGAATCACATATAAGCTTCTCGCTAGTTTACCAATAATATAGTCAATATGCATATTCCAGGTTAATGTTTCATCAATATACATACCTAAGTATTTTATGTACGTATGAACATTACAATTTATTTTGCGTCTTTTCATAGTAAATAGGATGTTTTCCGTTTTATTTATGTTTAATTTCAGCTCATTTAATGCAAACCACTGAGACGCTCTATGCATTTCTTCAATCATATTTTCTTCAAGTGTATTTGTGTTTTCATGACATAACATCATAGAAGTATCATCAGCATATAACACCGATTTAGAATGCAAGACACTGGGAAAATCATTCATATAGATTACAAACAACAGAGGACCCAAAATTGATCCTTGTGGAACACCCCTATCTATGTACCTTTTTTTGAAACAGCTCCCTCATACCTCACAGTTTGTTGACGATTTGATAAGTAAGAGCTGATTAAATTCAAATCCGTATCAGTAAATCCATAGTGCTGTAGTTTAATTAATAATAAAGGATGGGATATTGAGTCAAAAGCTCTACTAAGATCCAGCAACATGACAGAAGTGATTTTTTTTATTGTTGAAATTCTTGTATATTTCACCAATTATATTACCAATGGCGTCGATTCTTGAACAACCTTGCCTAAAGCCGTACTGACAAGGATTAATCATATTATTAACCATAAAGTAATTAGAGATTTGTCTCAACATTATATACTCAAGAATTTTAGAAAAAATTGGTACCAAAGCAATAGGCCTGTAATTACTTAAATCATTCTTCTTATCTTTCTTATGTACTGGAATAACAATAGTATTCTTCAGAGGGTCTGAAAGTTTCCCTTGTGTTATGACAATATTATACAAAATACACAACGGACTGACAATAAGGTCTATAATGTGTTTTATCAAGTATGAGGAGAGTCTGTAGGCAACTTGCGAAAAACTAGTTTTCAGCCTTTTAACCGCAAGGATTATAGTTGCGGGTGAAATATACTCAAAATTAAACTTGTGATTGGTTTTCCGTTTAAATACTTCCAGAGATTGGAATTGATGTAGATTAGACACATTAGGCATGCTAGTATTAAACACATTAACCAAATAATCATTAAAGTTATCAGCAGATACATTCAAATGTTCTGTTCTTTTTGAAGTAGCTAATTCTTTATTAACTATAGACCAGGCAACCGGCGATTTATTGCTCGCATTTCTTATTACTGTATCGTTATTCTTATTTTTTTTTTTTTTTTTATTTCATATCTGTATGACTTCTTTAGTTTATTGTAGATAGATATTCCGTTAGTGTTCCCTCTTTTAATTTGGTAGTACCAATAAAATATCGAAGACTTCAATTTTCCAAGTTCTTTAGTATACCAACCATTGTTCATACCAGTTTTCCTCGTAATTTTCTTAGACTTCCTAGGACAATACGTTTTCAAGCCAAAGTCTATAATTTCAATAAATATTAACCATGAATGATTCACATCCAAGTTTGGATTCAGTAAGAAATTAAATTCAATATCACTCAAGTAATTTTTAAAATTCATTATATTAAAAATTTTATGATTGCGTATAGATATCCTATTTGTTTCATTAACATTACCAATCGAAATGTGTGAATTAATAACCTTATTGGAAGATAATATAACCCAAAGACCCATGTGATCAGATAAAAGAGGATCAATAACACCGTATGACAGGCCCTCCATAGTGGAATGAGCAATAAGATTATCCAGACAGGCATAT
This sequence comes from Lepisma saccharinum, assembly GCA_022664845.1. NCBI lineage: Eukaryota > Metazoa > Arthropoda > Insecta > Zygentoma > Lepismatidae > Lepisma > Lepisma saccharinum. Next base: position 33,101 of record JAGDQP010015075.1, on the reverse strand, counting down.
TTTCTTGTGGGTATGTTGTTAAAATAAGCCCAATTTAGAGATCTAAGAGTGTCACTAAATTTTAGTGCATCTGTAGAATTTTCTTTTAAAATATCTATATTAATATCCCCCAATATAACAAATTTATAATTGGAATAAATATTTAGGAGATTGTATAATTCCTCAAATTTGCTTAGAGATACCATAATATTTGTATTAGGGACCCGATAAATGGATACAACTATTAATCTCAAATCAACAAACCTGATCCCAACAGCTTCAAAAGTCATACCTTCACATATAGTTGATAAATCAAGTATTTCATAATTATAAAGCAAATCTTTTCTTAAATAAATTGCAACCCCACCATGACGATTACTAGCTCTGCAATAACAAACTAATAAAGTGTATTTCTCAGGTACATACAATGAACTCTCCGCATGTTCATCCAATGCTCATTCATGCATAGAATTTGTGAAGTCATTTCAGCCAAAAATATATTGAGTACATCTAACTTAGTTTTAATAGATTGCATATTTATATGTAGAATAGTAATTGGAGAATTCCAAATGCAATTCTTTACAAAATTACATTTCTTATCGTTTAAATGAGCTAGGATGTGGTCTAAATTCATACCATTATCGGATGATAGACCAGATCTGAAGATTGGAATTTCTCTCTTATCAATAATCTGAATCTCACTTAGCTGTGGTATAACACTAGGTTTCAAAATCCGCATATTATTAACTGCGGTTACTTTACGCCGTTTCCCGAATTTACACTTGGTAACATTACCATACCTTTATCACTAACGTCTTTCAGTAATATCTCTTGTATCATAAATAAAATACTTTCACATAAATACACCTTCCCTAACTGGTTAAAGTGCATGCCATGTTGGATATGGAATCACTTCCCCAAATTTTCTGTATCAAGAACATGTAAATTGCGGAAATGTTTCATTAACTTTTTTACCTCTGAGTTAACCTTCCTAATTTCAGAGTTTAACACATACCACGTTGGCAAATCATAACGTAAAGGTATAGTACATAACAATATTTTAATATAAGGGATAGTAACTAAATCTAGCCAAGTCTTATCGTTCGAGCTTTTTTCTGTGATTCAAGACGGTATGAGTCATGTTGCCAATTTTAAATTCGGTATCCACAAACTACTGAAACTACTGTATAATTTGCCGAAAATGAAGAGAAATTATGAATGAAGGTCATTTGTAAAATTTTGTGATGTTTATTGGTGAATTTTTGTTTAACACCAACAAAATAATATTAAATATCCATAAACACAAAAGTATTTTTATACGGTTGTGAAGAAAATATATCATGTGTAACGTCTTTATAGAGGATCTGAGTATGATACTGACCCAAATATTAATTAGTATTTCAAGAAAATCGAAAGTTCAAGCTCATTTAACGGTATTCTATTCAAAATTTATTTTTTTATTTTTTCCCAAACAAAAAAGTCCATCCTTTAAAAAACACTTGAAGTGAAATAAAAGGATTATCTAAAGTAATTTAGGAGAATTAATATGGTAATAGATTGGATCCGTTTCAGGCTCAAGCAGCAAGTGTTGTGAATCCTTACTCAACCACTGTTTCCGTCTCTTGACAACTTTCAACTCAGAAACTATTAAGACAACATAAAGTATGATGCCACGCCTACGTTCTCTTTATTTACTGTCTCCTGCCAAGCAATTGTTGGGAATTATTTGGAAAAAATAAAGTTAAGTGAACGGATTGGTGACTGCTTTGTAAGATCCCTGGAAGTCATCTTCTGTAAGGGTCTTTAGAACGTTTTCCATTTTTTTAAACCTCATTAAAGGAGGTAAAATGTGTTCCGTTCAGTTGAGATTTGATTTTCGGGATTAAAAAAATATCACAAGGATCCAAATGAGGCGAATATAGCGGGTGATCTCACACTGCAATGTTTTTTCTAGCTAAAAATTGCTGTACGGATAGTGCCTTGTGGGCGGGTGCATTGTCCTGATGCAAGATCCAGCCACTTTCCCACAACTGAGGCCGTTTTTTTCGAACGTTTTCACGAAGCTTCCCCAACAACTGAAATTGTTGATTTACAGTTTGTCCGTCAGGAACCCAATCAATCATCACTATCCCACGAATATCAAAGAACAGTAGTAGCATTGCCTTAAATTTGGACTTCGACATTCGTGTCTTTTTGGGCCGGGGGGAGCCCGGACCCTTCCACTGTATTGATTGTCGCTTTATTTCGGGGTCATAGGTAAATATCCACGTTTTGTCGACAGTTACAACCAAATCGAACAAATTTGGGTCGTCGTCAATCCTTTTCAAGATTTTCGAAGTTTTACGAGAAACTTGATGTTTATCCTTTGTTCTACTTTCACGCTCGTCATTTTCCGCCAACGCACTGACACACGTGTTCACTCATTGTCGCTTATCACTCGAATGGCTGGACCGGGTGAGTCTAATTCACGGTACTAGGTAGGGGAGGTATGGAAGTTTATCCCTGCAAAAACAATATGGATCATATTAATTATTTTTAGTAATACAGCTACAATTCCCTTTTTTGTGTCACACCTCGTGCACTTTTTTGTAGAGCCAAGAGATCCTCTTTCCTCTTAATTTCCCCGTCAGTTTCCCTATGTTGCCAAATCTATCAGTTTTGGACTTAATTTTTTTCGGCCATTTCTTCATATTTCGTTTTTCTTCGTTAATTTTCATTATTTATTTTAATTTTCGTTAATATTTTTGTGACGAAATTTCAGGAAATATTTGTTTTCACATACTTCACATGTATGTCAATTAAGCGAACGCTAGAATTCAAGGAGACAAATTTTATTTGTCTAAAACTCTTAAATAAAGACTTGCGAATTTTTTTTAAGCATGATTGTACAATGCCAAGGCACTCCCCTCCACGTGAAGATTTTAATTAAGAAATCTTTTAGAAATTCCAGATATATAGTTCTAGAATTAGTGTTCAATAGGAGATCACCGCTGGCATGCAACATCCAACTAGAGAGCCCGGCTTCGATTCCCGGTCGCTGCACTCACCTACCTTTCTTTCTGCATTTTCCTAACAAGTAGTTTGGTTTATAAAGTATATATGGAAATAGCATATGAATGCTCAGCTTATAGCAAGCTTAGTACACCAGACACAAAGAAGGTTTTCCTCAGTCACACCAGGCAAATGCTGGAATGGAACTTTCAACTAGGGACTTCTCCACACATCCTTTACCCTACCCTATCCCGGACTGAGCCAAAGATACCTAAAGGCCATAAATAACTATTCACGCTCAACAAATGACCTGAAGCAAATGTCAACTTTCTGAGTAACGAACTTTACTTTCTGATAGTTCTCAATTTATAGAATGATGCATCTACTTTAACTAAAGAATCATGAAAAGATTAATTTTGTAACATTTCATAATAATCGAGAAAATAATGGATGCTAATGACACAAACTCTTACTAAAAGGAAGGTGATTCTCCCTTTTCCTTTTACGTTTTCCAGTACGTAATTTCTATATCCTATTTCCACTAGTCAAATGTTCGAGAAAAAAGTCTCCACTCCTCGCTCCCCTAATCGTCGCCCATGGTCACAGACCAAAGTAATCAGATAACTCAGACTAAATTCCTCAGTAGTTAATCGTCTGTGGAGACAGTTGATTTACATTTAAAACACGCCCTGAATATCGGTCAAGAACACCAACGAGTTATATCTGGAAGCGAAGAACATTATTTGCTGATAAACGCTAGGTGCCACAATTGAAGCACCACCCGTCAACTGGCGTCAGAACACGTTGCTTCAACAGGAAGGCAGATACCCCGGAAAACTGTATATAGAAGGTTAGGAGAAAATGACTGTATGCAAGGTGGCCGGTAGTTTGTTTGCTTTTGAAAGCTACTCAGAGAAGGAATCGTTTACAATGTTATCGAGATCACGACCATTAGACAGATGAAAATTGGACGTTCGTATTATTCAAAGGTGAGTCGCGGTTTATCCTATAATCTTATTTTCGACGATGCCTCATCTGGGGAGAACAGGATATAATCATTTCAACATCATCGAACGTGATCAATACGTGATGTTGTGTGCCGACATTAGCAGCACCTGAAGGACGCCTCTACTCGAAACCACCAGGGTGAATTGACCAGGCAAAACTGCTACCAGATATCCCTATCAGATCATATCAATACATGCGAGAAAGTTTCAGCAGCATGTAGGAGGAAATTTCGTCATGATGGATGACAATGTCCGCTCTCATAAAGCTGCATTGGTGGACAACTTTTTTTTTTGAAACTGGGACTATTGGTTTTTTAGACTGGCGAGTGTGTTAACCGGTCTTAAATCCAATTGAACATGTTTAGGACAACCTGGCAAGGTGAATTGCTTCGCGACCACGGCCACCCATCCCATTTGATGCTCTCGCAATAGCTCCGCATGATTTATGGGAGCTACTGGCACAAGATCTTCTCGCTGCACTTGTCCGTAGTATGCCGCGTTGTTGTCAGACTTGTATCACTGCTACGATTGACCATATACCCTATTAAGCTCCACTTTGAGGGCTTCTCACTTTATTTTGTTTTCTTATCTTATAATTATAATCTTGTCTTGTATCCTTTTGTGATATTGCAGCCATGAGATTGAACTATATTGTGTATTTCTCAAGTATAAATGTTGTTTTCTTGCAGTTTTGATTTCGTTGTATACCATACTTACACATACCTTCCTGTAACGCCAAGTGTTTTATGACATATCTCTTTTGTGGAGATTACTTCGTTTTGCTTTAATTTTGGACACTAGTGTGCTTTATATTGATCCATTTAATTCGGAATTGTTTGTATCTTACGTGTTGAACTTAGCTAAGGTGAACTCCAATGCGAATTCTCAATTGTTTTCCTTCATAAAAAGATCGTGTGTGGTAAATACAATACTTGCTGTCGTGCAGCAGCAGACGACTCGCTGTTTTTTGCCAAGGAGATCATCAAGTATGAAATATGTAGCGGAAATCGCGTCACTCCTGGCTTGTTACGTAACACGTGAACTGTAAATACAACTTCGAAACAACCTCGGTGGCCTGGTGGTTAAGGCGTCGGCTTCTTGAACGAAAGAGCACGGGTTCGAGTCCCGGCAGGAGTAACACTTTTTCTTATTTTTTTTCTTTCAAAATATATTTCCATATGTTTATATTTATTATTAATAATTACTTTCTTGCACTTTTCGTAGATTATTTTCAATTAGTGACCATGGGAACGTGGAGGTTAGGTAAAGTTAGGTGCGGTTATGTATCTTTACACTTTTTGTTCTCATAGACGTCACATTTCTTGATGCAACTTCCGTTACATATTTCGTGCTTGACCGCCTCGTGTTTCGCTAAACAAACGGTGAAACAAATAAATGTTCAGTTTGCGCCACGCCGAGAGTTAAAACCATGTAGACTATGGCGCCAGCTCTGCCTCTAGTAGAGATTTTATAACTCTGTTACTAAGGGCTGATTTACATGCACGCTTACGTTGCGTGTTTTGCTTGCGATTAGAGTGAGTAGCCAATTGAAGCACGTGTGTTATTATGTAATACGTAGGACACGTAATAAAACACGCGTTTCAATTGCCTACTCACCCAAATCGCGAGCAAAGCAAGCAACGCAAGCTTTCATGAAATGCATCCCTAAGTCGCGACATCAGCGCCCCCAAAACTCGTTCACTCCCCCGCACCTCAGAGGTTGCGAGGGGGATCTTTACGCCCTTGCACAGTGGTCCGAAATGCCGGGAGTAGATGGGAGTAGACACTTGACCCGGTTTTCTCAAAAATGGCCTTTTTTTTCCTAGGCCGCCTGATAGCCAGGAGTCAATTGTCCAGGGTTGTATGATACATGGTGTCATGGGTATCGTCCAGGTATGAGAAATGGAACACCTTGTTTTCAACCTCTATTTTATAAAAGGCTACGAGCATATTTTGCAACCCCTATTTATAAAAGACTACGAACATATTTTCCAACCCTTATTTAACATAGCAGAGATGGACTACGACCCCCTTTTCATCCTTTTTTTCTAACATAGAAAGATTTAACCCCACATAGTGCATAAGGCTATGACCCCATATTTAACATAGCAGAAATTACACTATGCTACGACCCTCCAACACAAGGCTACGACCCCTATTTAACATAGCAGAGATTACACAGGAATATCTTACGACACTTTTTTCCAACCCCTAATTAACATGCCATAAAAGGCAATGAACAATGTATTTTTCACCCCCACCTATTTAATTTAATTCATACTATAAAAGAGTACGAGGCTATTTTACGACCCAATCCCCTAAATACACTTGGGGTTGTTGTGAATTTAATTAGAATTTAATCTATTACATAAAAAGACTATGAGCCATATTGGCAAAATGGCATAAAAGTTAATAAATATATTTTTCAACGCCTCTTACGCCTTCCAACACTACACCCCACATAATGCATAAGGCTACGACCCCTATTTAATATAGCAGAGATTTAACCACACATTGTGCACAAGGCTACAATTTATTCTCTACAGTCCATTCCCTATTTTATAAAAGACTACGGCACCTTTTTCCAACCCCATATTTAACATAGCAGAGCTTAGGCCAGTGGATAATTACGTGAAATGGGGAACGAAGGTTATTTTGCAACCCTTATTTATTATAGTAGATATTTTATAAAAGATTACGAGTCTTATTTAACATAACAGAAATTATACAGCCATTTTTTTAAAAAAATACTACTTTATAAAAGAGTATGACCTCTATTTTTAAACCTATACAAATTACACCCTATAGAGCCTTCTTGAATACATTTTATACAGGTTAGATTTTATAATTATAAAATTACATATTAACATGGGCCTGATATTGTCTCACTTATATTATATTAAAGTATTTTAAAAAGGCATGTTTAGTTTTTAATTAATTTTATTAAAATGTAATGAAAATTAATGAAAAATATTTCAAAAATGTTTACCTCGCGCATATATTTTTGTACAATTATTCTGTAAAACACAAGTAATATATATGAAAAATTGCCATGAGTTCAAGTTTCGTGGAGTAGAAGAAGAAGAAGAAGATTTCCTGGAGAAGAAGAAGATTTCCTAAGAATAAGAAGAAGAAGCAGGGTTAGGTAAGTAGATTTTTTTACCAAAATAACTTAATTAAAAATTAAGATCAGAGAAATAATTGGAATTGTAAATGGAAAAGCTTGTATTTTTAAAATTTTGTTTATTTTTTCACAAGTAGAATTTTTTACCATAATATCCTAATTTAAAATTATTACATTATGAATAATTATAATTATAAACAATTATTAATATTTGGGAAACGAAATAAAATATTAAAAATTATGTTTTTTCTATATTTTGCAATTTTTCACATTGACTACTACATACCCCAAAACGGGGTGATTTAGGGTTAAATGTCAGATATATAATTGTGTATAACTCGTAAACGAAACAACATATTAAAATTCAGTTTTCAATTTCGGTATAAGGGTAGCAAATAGTTTGTGAGAAAAGTGGTGACCTTGAGGTCAAAGGTCATATCGTAAACGAAACAACATATTAAAATTCTGTTTTCAGTTTTAGTATAAGGGTAGTAAATAGTTTATGTGAAAAAAGTGGTGACCTTGAGGTGAAAGGTCAAATATATAACCCTGTATATCTCGTAAACGGAATAACATATTAAAATTCTGTTTTCAGTTTTT
>JAGDQP010015075.1:0-25000 GCA_022664845.1 Lepisma saccharinum | reverse complement strand
CCCCATCATCAGGTAGGACTGACATTATGGAATCAGAACAACCCAGATAGGTCTTTCTGGTTTTCATTTCGAAAAGCAACGAATGTTGGGGAAGACTTTATCTGGGAGGCTTTGAAAAGAGTTATACAGTCTAATGCAAAGTTTATGGAACAAGATCGTTTTGTTATTGATTTCCATCATGTGGCCCTACCTGTAGGGGAGGGGAGAGAAAGAGAATTTTACCTCTGATGAAGAATATATGAAAAGAATGCAAGGGTATAGTTATTATTAAAAATAATGGTAGCAGCTGCCTTGGCCATACCTTGGTAGTTGCTAAAGGGCTTATTGATAATCAGGGTGATGAAAATGCATGTACGTTTTATTATCAACAGCGAAGGAACTTTATGTCTCTAGAAGTGAAATTATTGTGTAAGAGTGCAGGTGTTAATTTAATAAATGGTGGTGGAATACCTGAATTGAAATTGATTCAAGAGTATTTACGTGATTATACTATTACAGTGTACGATGGTTTGACGGGGGAGAAAACGTTTTTTGAGGGCTTGGGTGGTGAAAAGAAAATTAATCTCCTTTATATAAATAATCATTATAATGTTATTACTAATTTAACTGCCGCATTTAGCTGTTCGTACTGTTGTGATATATGTTATAAGAAATATGATCATAAAGAAAAGCAGCATATTGCTCGTTGTAAGGCATTATGCCCTAAATGCCTGAAAAATTCTCCCTGTAAAAACAGAGGAAGTACTGAATTGTGATAAATGCAACAGGTGTTTTTATGGTAACGAGTGTATGACTTATCATACAGACGGATAAATGTTCTCAGTTAAAAGTGTGCACAATATGTCTTAAAGCATATGCTGTTAAGAAAAATAGAAATCCTCACAAGTGTGGGGAAACGTATTGCGTAAACTGTGAAAATATGATGCCGCCCCGTCATCTATGCTATATTCGTCCTGATAAATCTACAGGTACTAAAAAATGGATGATGGTGTATTATGATATAGAATGTAGACAGGACGAAGTATTACGAGAGGGAATAAACGAACATGTGCCTAACTTACTAATTACGCAGCAAGTATGTTATCAATGTTTTAAGGGTGGTGATGATATTACATGCACCATTTGTAGTAGACAAGAAAATATTTTCTGCGGTGAAAAGTGTATTGTTAACTTTCTTGATTATTTGAGTAATAAAAACGGACAATGTCAATAAAGTTATTTGTATTGCTCATAACGCCAGAGGTTACGACGCACATTTTATTCTACGTACAATAATAACCATAAAGCAATGGACCCGTAATGTTATTATGAGGGGGTGTAAAATATTGTGTATGGACTGTAAATATCTAAAGTTTATAGATAGTTTAAATTTCTTCCTTATGGCGCTGGCTAAACTATCTGAAGCATTTGGTGTAGATGAAGTTAAAGGTTATTTTCCTCATTATTTCAACAACAACAAAAAAAATCAGAAATATGTGGGACTTATGCCCCACCCTAAATATTATGGTTATGACTATATGCAGGAGAAAGAGCCGAAAAATGTATGTACTGGTATGAAATTTCCTCAAAACAAACATTTAATTTTAAAGAAGAATTAATTCGCTATTGTCGCAAAGATGTTGAACTTTTACATAAATCATGTGTTAAATTTATGGTAGAATTTAAGCAAATAGCTCATGCTAATCCTCTGGTAGAATCTATAAGTATAGGCAGCGCCTGTAATTTGGTTTTCAGGCGAAATTTTCTAAAAGAGAAAATAAGAGGTATTATCCCCCATAATGGATATCGCTGGGCAACACCAACAATCTGTGGAGGCGATTCAATGGTTGGTAGATGAAGAGAAAAGGTTGGGTACTACAATAGAGCATGCAGCAAACGGGCGGGAGTTAGTGTTATTAGGTATCTTTAAAGTAGACGGGTACGCGTGTATAAATAATAAGAATCATATATGGGAATACCAGGGGTGCTTCTGGTATGGCTGTGCCCGCTGTTATCCTACGGGGCGTAACACACAAATATACAATGATCCACATAGCACAATGAATATTCGCTATGATAATAGTGTAAGAAAAATTGCCCGTTTGCGCGAATTAGGTTTTATTATTCATGAGATGTGGGAGTGTGAATGGAAACGTAAATTACGTGAAAATGCACATATTAAAGAGTACGTTTCCACACACCCAAAATGTAGAAAAAGCCCAATTAAGCCGCGTGATGCTCTATATGGCGGACGATGCTCCGCAGTGAAATATTATTATAAAACAGCCCCGGGGGAGGAAATACATTACGTAGATGTAATTTCATTATATCTTTTTGTTGCAAAGTAAAAAAATACCCGGTGAGACATCCAATCAAAATTTACATTGGAATTGAATGCCCAAGCACTGACAAATTCGAGGGGATTGTGAAATGTACAGTACTTCCTCCCTCGAATCTGTATCATCCGGTTTTTACATATCATAGTGGGGGCAAACTTCTCTTCCCTCTGTGTCGCAAGTGTGCCGAAACTTTAAATATAGAAGAATGCGCACATAGTGAAGAAGAAAGGGCTCGCACTGGAACATGGGTAGTGGACAAAGTCCGTAAAGCTGTAGAGAAAGAATATAAAATACTAGAAATGCATGAGGTTATTTCCCGTAAGGAGTATTACGAGAGAGAGGGAGTGCAGTTAGACAGTACAAAAATGAGTAAGAAAAATAAAGCCCGAAAAAGTATTTGTAAACTAGCATTAAATTGTTTATGGGGCAAGTTTGCCCAGAATGAAAACATGGGTCATACCGTTATTATTCGAGATCCAGCAACATTCTATGATAAATTAACTGATAGCAATATAGATGTAGCACCCCCAATACCCCTTGATGAGGATACGTTATTTTTAAATTAACATATATTGGATGAAGCAAATATTTCTCTGAAAAATACAAATGTAATTATTGGAGCATTTACCACCGCACATGCACCATTAGAACTATACAACTATTTAGAACAGGTAGATAAAGATGCCATATACATGGACACTGATAGTCTCTTATATGCAGTCAGGCCTGGAGGGGTAAAATTATCCATAGGCGAATATTTTGGTGACTTGAAAAACAAATTACGATCTGTATGTCCAAATGCATATATTGGACAATTTTGTAGTGGCGGGACAAGAAATTATGCTTATGAAGCTTTTAGTGAGGGCACTACACAAACATGTAAAGTACGTGGAATTACTCTTAACAGCAATACAATGAAAATTGTTAATTTTGATCAAATTATAAATATTGTTCTTAACGATGCCTCGCCGGTAAATGTGACAAACCCGTGTAAAATTTATCGTACAAAAGACAGCAGAATTATTACTAAGGAGGAGACGAAAACCTACCAATTGGTACATACAAAACGTAAAAGAGTTGGCGAAAGTTACGATACAGTACCTTACGGATTTAAGAGAAATAAAATATTGTAAAAAGTATGAGTTGTGTAAATAACAGGTATACATTCATTATGAATAATAAACAGCTTTTAAGTTACTTTTACTATATTAATAATTCCACTAATCTTTGTGTATATTTGAAATATGGTAGTGATTATAAGTTCTATGTATATGTAAAACTACGCATTATCCCTTAATCAATGGTACCGCCTTGTATCATATGTTGTAAAAAGTATGAGTTGTGTAAATAACAGGTAGACATTCATTATGAATAATAAACAGCTTTTAAGTTACTTTTACTATATTAATAATTCCACTAAGCTTTGTGTATATTTGAAATATGGTAGTGATTATAAGTTCTATGTATATGTAAAACTACGCATTATCCCTTAATGAATGGTACCGCCTTGTATCATATTTTATCTATATTGAGGATTATTTTAAAGAAGGTTTAAATGCTACTAAATATACTCTAAGTGATGAAACTATTTTAACGCTTGACGCTGCTAATGACGATGTTAATTTAATTTATATTCATTCAGATAATAATAGAGTTGTAATTGATTTTTCTACATGGAAAAACATATGCTACTATTTTCCATGTATTAATGAGGAAATTTCTACATGTTCTAAGCTAGCTCCTAATAAGTAAATATTTATATGAATGTGTTATAAAGGGTAAATTTTCTAAAGTTGCTTTTGTTGAAGATACTGCTACAGCAAATCGAATTTAACTAGAATTAGTTTCTATGTTAATGGGTGATTGACATATGTTTTATTATTGAAGAAGTATATAATAGAGAGAGAGAGAGAGAGAGAGAGAGAGAAATATGGAGTTTCAACATCCTTTCACATGCATTATAGCAGGGCCCACAGGTTGTGGGAAGTCATATTGGGTCAAAACATTTCTCGATCATTATAATAAACAGTGAAAAAATATTATATGGTGTTACGGCGAGTGGCAGCCCTTATATAATACTCTCCGTACATGTTGTAAATTTAAAGAAGGATTACCACAGGGTGATGAATTTTCAGTGGAAGAAGGTCCGCACCTTATAATTATAGATGATTTAATGCGTAAATGTAATTACCGTCTTGTAGATATTTTCACAAAAGGTAGCCACCATAGGAATTTAAGTGTTATTTTTATTACTCAGAATATATTCCATCAGGCTAGAGGTATGCGTGATATGTCATTAAATTGTCACTATATAGTATGTTTTAAAAATCCAAGAGACCAGGCTCAGATTAATTACCTGGCACGTCAATTGTATCCTGGTAACGCAAAGTTTTTTCAGGAAGCCTATCAAGATGCAACCCAGAATGCTCACGGTTACCTACTATGTGATCTAAAACAGGATACTCCCGATGAGCATCGTGTACAAACAAATGTTTTCCCCTCGGATTCATTCAATTATGTTTATGTGCCTGTAAAATAATACTAACTTCAATATTTTATATATTTTAATAACTATTTTTACTATAATAGATGTTAAAAATGATTAATAAAGAGAATGCACATTTACTAAGACTTTTAGCAAAGGCAAAACCTAAAGCACGCAAGGCAATATTACAAAATGCAGATTCCGAATTAATTCGTTCTATTTGTGAATGTTCCTATAGCGTATTGAAAGGAAACGTTCCGTTAAATAAATAGGAGAAAAATAAATTGCGGAAATATAAAAATCAGCTTAGGTATCTGGTAAAGAAAGTACAGACCCTAAAACAAAAGAAAAAGTGTTTAATTGTACAAAAAGGTGGTTTTCTCACTGCATTGCTTGCACCGATTCTAGGAGGTTTACTATCTAGTTTGTTTAAATAATGCAGCATGCGAAAAAACTTATTTTAATTTCCCCCGAAAAATTACATTATTATCAAACTATATCTAATCTCGATGACGAAATGAAAGAAATTTTAAATAATAAGAGTATGGGTGTAGAAGAAAAATGGGTACAATATAGAGAGGTATTGAAAAATATTGACATGTTGTTCAAAAACCGGTAGCAGCAGTAACAACAACAACTGCTACTAATACTACTAAGAAACGGGGTGGTGCTGAGGAGGAGGAGGAGGAGGGGGGAAGAGGATGAGGTAATATCTACCCTCCCCGAAATTTGCCTGCGTAAAGCAAGACCTTTATTACGTAAATTGAAACAAAACCCCAACATTCAATGGAAGCCAATAGTAATGTTAATATATATGGTAAATGAATTCCTGTGCTAATATAGTAGATTTAATATCTGATTTTGTTAGGTGTCGTAAGAAAAATATTCCACCCACCGGCTGGGAACCATTTGCCATACTATTAGCAAAATCAAATATACCCTTAGAGAATATAGGTAACCCTCAACGAATAGAGTATATTCGAAAGCTGACAGTTGCTGCTCCCCGAAAACCAGAGGAGGAGCAGGAAGAAGAGGAGCCGGAGCCATCGCGTAAACGTAAAAAGCTGTCAATTGGCGCAACTATAAGCAATGAAAAAGTTAGCTAATATTTACTATAACCCTTCACACCCTGCCTCGTTTTCAACAGCTCAAGCATTATGGAAAGCTATAAAGAAATCAATACCTTTACACAGGGTCGAACAATGGTTAAAATAACAACCGACATATACATTGCATAAACCAGTACGTTAACGGTTTCAACGGAATCTCTATCTTGTGTTTAATATTGACGATCAATGGCAAGCTGATTTAAACGATATTCAAAGTCTACAAAAATATAATGATGGGTACCGGTATATTTTAACAGTGATTGATATATTTAGTCGCTATGCATGGGCCGTGCCTGTTCGTAGTAAAACTGGTGGAGATATTATAAAGGCATTCGAGAAAATATTTACATCTACCCCCAGGCGTAAACCTCTGCGACTACAAACAGATAAAAGTACAGAGTTTATTAACAGGCCATTCCAGGCGTACTTAAAAAAGCGACATATAGTCCCGAGGATTAAATCAAAATTGTACATTTTATATGTAAAAGCATGAAACTTGGTGGGCGTGTTATTTATACAGAACTAAAAATTTTGAGCGTTGTAGGCATTGGCGGAATTCACTCTCAGGCTCCATCTTGGAAAATGGGCGCCAAAATCAGTTTTTAGGCTATAACTTTTGAACGGATGATCCGGATTGAATCTTTCTTTTTTGTTTTAAAGGTCTTTTCAAAGCAAAACTTTTTTCTTATAACAAATATTTGTCTAAACCTTAAGGATTCAGCACAATTTTTTAAAAAACTAAATATTTTTTATAAAAATGGATTTCTCAATTCTATAACTTTTTTATGACGCATAAAATCACTTTTAATCTCTGAGTAAAGTAAAATATAATGAAAATTAATAAGTAGAAAATTTATGGTGCTACGTCATAACGAAATGTTTAGAATGGAAACAGGTACGTATCCAGAAGTCGGTTTTGGGAGGGGTCCAAGGGCTTTCGGGGTGGTCCAAGGTGTGTCTGAGCATGAAATGTATATTAAATATGAATATATACTACTGAAGTTATACTACTTTCCATAAAATTCTGAGTTTTTTTTTGCGGGGGGGTCCGGAGCCCCCGGACCCACACCCTAAATACGTGCCTGAATGGAAAGTTAGAATCGGTACTTAAGTTCTCTGTTGAGTATGATAAGTTTAAAACATCACCGTTTTTTGTAGCAGCTGTCTCATGCTAATTCAGAGCTTTAAGACGGTAACAGTTGACTGTTTGAATTTAATTTTCTTCAAATTATTGTAACCAAGGTTCGTTTTGTTTTTTAATTAAGTTCTCATGTAATAAAATGTGCTTTTTGAAATTAAGTTCCCTCAGTTATAGTTTTAAATAGAGAAGTAGGACGTTCCCTCAGGCGAGCTTGTACACTGGACAATGAATCAGAGGCAGTTATCCTAGCTCGTGCTGCGAGAATATTGCGCAGAGATATTCTTGAACATAAACAGCCGCCATTTGATGGATCATTTTCAGAAGGATGTCAAGAGAGTTCAGTTCCACCTACCTTGGTGAGTTTTCTGTCCATGGTCACCCATGAACCCAGAATTCAAAGTGAGGAGTCAGGCAACACATCACAGTCCAATCTTACTATAGCTCAGTTGATCAGTTATCACACTTGCAAAGACCGGCGTCGTACATCTATGGGAATCAGACATTCTCGAAGTCAAGAGACACCAATCCCATTATTCTTAGGTAGTTATATTCACTCAAAAACGCGTTCGAAGGGCTTGGTTGACCTTTTGTTTAATATGGGAATTTCAGTGTCATATGATCGAGTGTTAAGTTTGTCAGCTGATTTAGGTAACTCCGCCATTACTAATTTTTGCAACATTGGTGCTGTAGTCCCTGTAAATTTGAAGATTGGCGTCTTTACAACTTCAGCAGTTGACAATATAGACCACAATCCCAGTGCAACAAGTGCATAAGGTTCATTTCATGGTACTGGAATCTCTCTTTTTCAACAATCTGAAAAGACTAACACTGGTTTAAATCAATTAATGGACTTCACCATCAAACCCTGCAAGAAAGTCATGAAACTACCAACAAGCTATTCAGTTGTTCCTCCTATTTCTGTCTCTAAACTGAAAAGTTCTCCCCCGAAAATAGAAGACTTTGATCATTCATCAAAACAATTGACAGATGAAAGTGTTAAAAGTGAGTATTCATGGTGCAAGTATGTTTCAGAGCTTGTTGACAGAAAGGGAACTGATGAAGAAAGAAGCGATAATGCAAGCTGGTCTGCTTTTCACAGTCAGGAGAAAAATGGAAATCCAATATCACCGACTAGAACTGCTCACCTTCACCTGTTTCAAGATGATTCTAAGTCAGTTGCTATGTTGCGACATTCTATGGATGTTACTAAAAACGCAACTGACATCAAAAATCCTGGACAAACGCCAGTGATTACGTGCAATCAACCTCTGTTCAAAATTATTAAGGAAATACAATGGACTTGGCCAGAAAGCTAAGAGGATCGTTTTGTGATTATTCTTGGTGGACTACATATCAAATTAGCCCTACTAAAGTGTCTAGGAAAATTATTAGAAAGCAGTGGATTGACTTCAGCTCTGGAGGAGGCCAAAATTGCAATCTCAGGAACAGCAAACTCCTTTCTGAGTGTTGTCCATATAAAGAAGACCCTACAAGCCCATCATGTAACAGCATGCGCACTGTACAAGCTTCGGAAGGAAGCATACAAGAAATTATGTGAAGGAAAAGATCTGACTGTTATTACCTCTGAAGAAGGATGGTGTTTATCTCAACAGGAAATGTGTCCTCAGTATAATTTTTGGAACCTCATCCTCGAAACAGAACTGGAGATTTTTGCATGGGATAAAGCAGTACATGAAGGAGATTTTGAAAAGTACATCGTAACTTTATTTAAACTTCAGTGGCTTTTTCATGCTCTCGATCATCAAAACTACGCAAGATATGTTGCTGTTCACCTTCGAGATATGTTGCTACTAGAGAGAAAGCATCCTGAAGTATATAAAGAATTTCTGAAAGGAAAATTTACTGCTAATAAAAGTGGTCGCCATTTTTCCTGTATGCCTCTTGATGAAGCTCACGAGCAAAACAACGCCATCGTTAAAGGCAGTGGAGGGGCAATAGGCCTGACTGAAAATCCGGACGCTCTACTTCGGTGGATGGTTTGCGGGCCAGATGTAGCGCGCATTGTTGAAGAATTCAAAAACCAAATGAAACACCCTGAAAGTGACGAATATGATCATCACGATGACAAGCTACGGAAACAAATGAAGTTTTTAGATCGAGTTTTTAGCTTGACTACTACTATCAGAGAAATGGGAAACCCATTTACAGATACGAGTGACGATTTGCTGGTCCTCAACACAAGGGAGATTATGGAGAAGGAAGTTGTTAATTCCTTAAGGTCAACAAAAAAGAATGGTAAAATTTTGAGTGAGAAGTTCTTCAGAAAAAGACTGATCGACTGTGGAAAGCCACTTCATGCTCCTATTACCCGACACAGATTCCAACTCTTCAACAGGAAGCTTAAGAAATCACAACGAGCCAATACCTCTGCAACAATGAAGACTTTGAAAAAAGACCGAAGTTTGTTTTTGAAATTGTACATTGCTTGCCAGATTCGAGACGGGGACATTGATGAGTTTTTCTGCCATGAAAACCACATTTATCCCCTTCGCTTTCCGATAATGGATCATTAAACTGTAAGGGGAAGTCTGACCTGATGAAATGTTTAGAAACCTTGGTTATAACAGAAGAGGATAGTGTCGTTAATTTGTGTGATGATCCTGATGTTGATATGGTGATTCTTGATGGTCCTGCTCTTGTACATATGATTACTCCAGAGAAAAATGATCCTTTCATGGATAATTCGCAAAAAAATTATCAACCACATTACAAAACAGTTTCGGAAACCTGGTTTATGCAGAGTAGACATCGTATTTGGCGTCTACAAGTCAGACAGCCTTAAGTTCTGCGTTCGAGCTAAAAGATTCAAAGGAACTCGTCGTCGGGTTGAACTGTTGAAGAGAACACCAACAAACTGGTCTGATTTCCTCAAAGAAGAGATAAACAAGCAAGAGCTTTTCCACTTTCTGGCTAACCAAATAGCATCTGCATCATATGATGGAGATGTTGTAGTAACTTTGGAGGAAAATGTTCTCTGCTCTTTCTCAGATCCTACAAGATGTTCCTTGGATGATTTATGCCCCTGCACACACGAAGAAGCTGATACCAGAATGTTTCTGCATGCAGCTCATGGTATTGCACAAGGACGAAAAAGAATTCTCATAAGAAGTGTGGATACGGATGTTGTAGTTTTAGCACTACATTATTCTAATGTTTTGGATTGTCATCTATGGGTTGCTTTTGGCACAGGGAAAACGTTTCGTATCATTGACATAAATGAAATGGCTGAAGCGCTTGGAAGAGAAAAATGCAAACTCTACCAGCTTTCCATGCCCTAACGGGTTGTGATACAACTTCAAAATTCTCAGGAAAGGGTAAAGTATCTTGCTGGACAACTTGGAACAGCTACCCAGAAGTGACACCTGCACTCAGTGTTCTTGCCAGCTCACCTTCGGTACAAGAAGTTGATGCTGTTATGCCTTTTATCGAAAGGTTTGTTTTACTGCTCTATGACCGTTGTAGCCAAGAAACCAATATAAACAAAGCCAGACTTGTGTTGTTCGCACAAAGAACAGGGATTTATACAACATTCCACCAACGTTTGACGCCCTTAAACAGCATGTTCTCAAAGTAGCCTACCAGGCAGGCCATGTATGGGGACAGGCACTTCAAACGGCTCCGGATCTTCCTGATTTGCAGGTATTTGGCTGGTCTAGGGACTCTGAAACTTCTCCATGGCAACCAAAATGGATCACCCAACCTCCTGCTGGTGCAGAATCTCGTGAGCTAATTAGGTGCAAGTGTAAAACCTCGTGTTCAATGTCGTGCAAATGTGTGGAAGTCGATTTACCTTGCAATCATCTTTGTGTATGTGGTGGTTGTGATCAAGATTTCAACTTCAAGACTCCCAAGTACATTTTAATATACGTTTAAGACAACGAAAATTATGCCATTCTGCGCTGTAATTATTTTCATAAGTTTTACGTTCCCAAGTAAAGGTTTTATACTTATTCTGAACTAAAGAAAAATAACGCACGTCTCTATTTATGTTTATTTTAATAATACAGTAATTAATCGACATAACTAAATATTCATCTAATACACTTTATCTTCGTTCTGTGTAAGTAAACATAATAACAATTCTTCGAAAAATTTCTAGAGTACCTGAAAAAATAATCGAATAATACATTCAAAACATCTGAAGCAGCTAACCTAACCTAACCAATACATTTACTCAATGACATTTTGGTTCAGCTTAGCAATTTCTGAGGAAACTGTAGCGTAAATTATAGCTTAACTTGTGTTTACGGGAAGATCATGAAATTATATTTTACTTTATTCCGGGATTAAAAATGATTTTATGTACCATAAAAAGCTATAGAATGCAGAAATCCATTTTTATAAAAAATATTTAGTTTTTTAAATATTGTGCTGAATCCTTAAGGTTTAAACAAATCTTTGTTATAAAAAAAGGTTTTGCTTTGAAAGGACCTTTAAAAAAAAGAAAGATTAAAATCGGATCATCCGTTCAAACGTTATAGCCTAAAAACTGATTTTGGCTGCCATTTTCCAAGATGGCGGCTCAGAATGCATTCCGCCGATGCCTACAACGCTCAAAATTTTTAGTTCTGTATAAATAACACGCCCACCAAGTTTCATACTTTTACATATAAAATGCACAATTCTCATAAAATACTGACTTAAGCCTCCGGACTAATATTCATTTTTTCACAACCGAAAACCCCAATATTAAGGCAAGTCTCGTAGAACGTTTTAATCGCAGACTGAAGCAAAGAATGTGGAAATATTTTACTGCAAAGAAGACTTACCGCTACAAAGATGTGCTCCCCCCGACTAGTTCACGGATATAATTCTAGGCCACACGCAGCACACAAATTACCGCCAGCTCTAGTGAACCAAGATACGTTTCAACAGGTGTGGAATAGACTAATTACTCCGTCCCGTACCACTGTTAGAGCAGAAAAATATAAAGAAGGGGATACTGTGCGAATTACTAGGGCAAAACGACATTTTGCAAAAGGCTAAAAAGAAAATTGGACTCTGGAAATATTTAAAATAAAACAAATACAATATAAGGAAAAGAAACTTTTTTACGTATTAGAGGATTTAAATGGGGATGTGATTGATGGTGCATTTTACGAAGAGGAAATTCAGGCTGTGCCACTGTCAAAAGTTTACGAAATAGATCAAATTTTAGAAGCTAAAAGTAAACAAATACTTGTTCGGTGGCGGGGTTATCCTGCTTCATTTAATTCATGGATTCCAGTACCCTATTTAACGAACGGCTAACAACATTTAAAAGACCGGGGCAATGGAAAGTTCCACCACGTCAACTTGCAGAGTGTGGTTTTCATTTTGTTAGATTACTCGATATTGTAAGATGTGCATTTTGTACTTTAGAATTAGGTAATTGGCAATCTTATAATATCCTTTAAAAGAACACAAACGTTGGAGTCCATACTGCCCCCTGTTAAGAGGTAACGTAGATGTGTGTGGTCATAAAATGGAAATAAGACCTTTTTCTATGCCTGAAAAAGGATGGTAATAATAATAATACATTATTATAAACTAGTGATACATTTATGTATATAGCAGAAAAAAATGAATGATCCTTATCTCAAATATTATTCGCATCAAGCAGGTAGTGGTTATAATGTATATAGAGGTGCATCATACTAAGAAGGGTATGGTATTGATAGTTTTCTAGGTGGTTTATTTCGTACTGTATTTCCATTATTAAAACAAGGTGCAAAAACTGTTGGTAAAGAACTGTTACGTGGTGGTATTAATGTAGCCGAATACGTACTAAATAGTAATAGACCCGTTGAAGAAGCATTAAAAGTGCACTGGCAGGAAGCAAAAAGTAATTTAAAAAATAAAGCTCATAACAAAATAAATCAAGTGTGGCGGGTTGAGGAAAACGTAAAAATAAGCAAACAGGTGGTGGTGTAAAGAAAAAGAGGGTGAAGAGGAGAGATATTTTTAATTAATTATGGAGCAGCATACTAGTTTTTACCTCACACTTCCCAGTAACAGTTCTATGGAATATTTTCCGCAAAATACTCTGGCACGTTATACTACAAAACTATATCATCCTCTCGTGCTGGAGAAAGGAGTGCGGGAAACAGCTGTTGTCGAAGTACATTATACAGGTTCATTTCAGAATGTTTCCAAATATACTAATAATATCTATTACAGGGGCTCGGATAAGGAAGCTGGAACGTAACTAAAATAATGTTCGGCCATTATTATTATGTTGATGATATTCTATCTCAAATTAACTATAAAAGCCATAAATTGAATTTACAATTAAAAGTTAAAGCTTCGGTAAAACGCATTGAGGTTAGTAGAGTAAGAAAAGACGACAAGGGGGTTGAAGTTCGTCTATCACCCGAATTAGCCAGATGATATTGCACTTGTCCATGATGCGCGTTATCCGCCTGATTTACAGAAATCGCCTGTAGAACCTCAGCTGGTAGGCGATACTGTTGCGCCTTTACTACGTATTTTAAATACGAACATTAAAGAGTATGGTACTAGTAATCTGCATAATTTTGAAAATCCTCATTATGTCCCCGTACAACGTAAACAGTTTGATCAAATTATTATTGATTTAAGAGATAGCACAGGTAATCCACTTCCTTTCCAATATGGTAGTGTATGTGTAAAACTACATTTTCGTAATAAGGTATTATAAAATAAACTAGTGTGGGTATTAATAGCAGAAATGCAGTGTGAGTGTACGAAATCAGAATTAGACCTATTTGCGGGTATACCCACTCAAACGAGTATTATTGATAATAAAACAATGCCATATAAACCTGTGGCGTCAATATCTGATAATGCACCCATAGAGTTTGTAGTTCCTGGCCACGGTGATGTCTATATTGATTTACCACATACAATTATATTGATTTACCACATACCTAAATATTAGAGGTAAAATTACTAAAACTGATGGTTCTGATTTAACAACTGCTGATAAGAAAATAGGTCCTGTAAATGATTTTCTCAGTGCAATGTTCAGCGAGGTAAAATATATTTGAATAATCAACTAATTTCCTATTCTTCGCATACATATCCATTTCGATCGTATATTGAAAAACTACTAAATTATAATGCCAATGCAAAACAACTCATCTTCAAACAGCAATGTGGTTTAAAGATACTGCCGGACATATGGACAGTGTGGCCGAAAATAATAATCAGGGTTTTAAACAACGCTCACTTCTCACGGCGTTAAGTCAGCCCTTTGAATTACTGGGGTATATTCATGGTGATATTTTCAATCAGGAAAAAATCCTATTGAATGGTGTACAGTTGCGTATTAAGCTAATTCTAGCCAAACCCGTATTTTGTCTAATGGGCGAAACCGGTGCTGAGGAAAAAGTTGTAATTACAGATGCAACGCTGTTTGTGAAAAAGGTTGATGTGTCGCTCTCGGTGAAAACAGCACAAAATAAAGTATTGCAAAATCCTAAATTTAGAGTAAAATACCCAATAACAAAGGTGCAGGTGAAGACAGAGACTTTACCGCAGGGCATTATGGACACCACTCTTCCAGATCTGTTTTCCGGCATAGTGCCTAAACGTATTATTATAGGGTTTGTTGCTAATACAACTTTCAAGGGTACTTATCAAACAAATCCTTTTAATTTTAAACATTTCAATATGTCATTCTTTACATTGTATGTTGACAAAACTCCTCTTCCATCTAGACCACTACAGCCAGATTTCGATAATAAGCTATATATACAAGCATATTGTACGATATTTACAGGTTCTGGTATTTATTATTCTAATCAAGGTAATGATATTTCACTTGTAGAATATCCTAATGGTTATACTCTACTGGTGTTTGATTTAACTCCCGATTCTAGTGCTAGTTCTGCATTTCATATTAGTCCCCAGCGACAGGGAAGTGTACGATATGAGGTTCATTTTAAGCAAGAACTGCCCTCTCCTGTAACCGCGGTTATTTACGGCGAAATCTCATCAGAACTAGAAATTGATTTCCAGAGAAAAATATATATTAATTAAAAGAAAAATGTTAAGTACCCTTGAACTTTATGAGGCATTACAACAGAATTTGCCTAGAAACCATTTTATAGGTGTATATGCTGCAGATCAACTACCTCCTTTTATCCATACATTTCCTGCAGCCATTATTATAAATACTGATCCTAGTAATAAGCCCGGTGAACATTGGGTTGCTGTTTATATTTCTAACTCAGGGCACGGTGAATATTTTGATAACTATGGCCTTCCACCATGTATACCGTATCATATAAGGTTTTTAAAACGAAACTGTGTATTTTATACGTGGAATAATAGATGTATACAAGGTTATTTATCTCAATTCTGTGGACACTATTGTTTTCTCTATTTAGCATGTCGTGCATCTGGCTATTCACTCCAGGAATTCTTAAATAAATTCTCAACTGGCAACATTAATGTTAGCGATATTATGCCTTATTCGTTTATGAGAATGGTCGCTGGCATGAGATTAAGTTCTCCGTAAACCAGGTGTATGTGGTGGTCCCTGGCGCGAGATTAAGTCCTCCGTAAACCATGTGTGTAGGTCTCTGGAGTGAGATTAAGTTCTCCGTAAACCAAGTGTATGTGTTGGTCCATGGCGCGAGATTAAGTCCTCCGTAAACTATGAGTGCAGGTCCCTGGCGCGAGATTAAGTTCTCCGTAAACCATGTGTGTGCTCCGTAATTTTTGCTATTATTTTTGGGGAAAAAAAGTGTCTTTGATGTATTAGTATAATTAAAGGAAATATTTTTTCATACATTGGTTATAGAATAAAAAGTACCTAGGTCACTCGATGCCCATATACCAAAATTTGAAAACAGAATCTCAATGTGTCTAACCGTTTCCGAGATGTACAGGGTTTTAATATCTGACCTTTGACCTCGAGGTCACAACTTTGTTCACAAATTGTACTTAATGCCAACATGCCGAAAGTCAAAACAGAATTTCAATATGTCTAGCCGTTTCCGAAATATACACGGTTCAATATTTGACCTTTGACCTCGAGTTCACCACTTTTTTCACAAATTATACTTAATGCCGCCATGCCGAATGTCAAAACAAAATTTCAATATGTCTAGCCGTTTACGAGATATACACGGTTCAATATTTGACCATTGACCTGGAGGTCACCACTTTTTTCACAAATTATACTTAATGCCACCATTCCGAATGTCAAAACAGAATTTCAATATGTCTAGCCGTTTCCGAGATATACACGGTTCAATATTTGACCTTTGGCCTCGAGGTCACTACTTTTTTCACAAATTATACTTAATGCCACCATTCCGAATGTCAAAACAAAATTTCAATATGTCTAGCCGTTTCGGAGATATACACGGTTCAATATTTGACCTTTGACCTCGAGGTCACCACTTTTTCGTAAATTGTACTTAATGCCACCATGCCGAATGTCAAGACAGAATTTCAATATATCTAGCCGTTTACGAGATATACACGGTTAAATATTTGACCTCGAGGTAACCACTTTTTCGTAAATTGTACTTAATACCCCCCCCCCCCATGCCGAATGTGAAAGCATAATTTCAATATTTTTTTAAATTGCCTAGGTTATATAGTGTGGTATAGAAACTAACTTGAACTTTCTGTTATAATCTCTGCTATGTTAAATAGGGGTTGGAAAAAAAGTGCCCGTAGGTATGCCTCTGTGTTGTGCTTGTAAAACGCGTTGCCCATGTAATCTCTGCTATGTTAAAATAGGGGTCGTAGCCTTTTATAAAATATGGGGTTTAGGTAATTTCTGCTATGTTAAATAGGGGTAGAAAGGATTAAATAGCGTAATTAACATATATTGCTGCTATATTAAATAGGGATTGGACCATCGCTTCGTAGCCTTTTATGCAATCTCTGCTATGTTAAATAGGGGATAGATTATAGTCTTGTCGTTTTTTTTCATCATACTCTACCAAAATCCAGAGTTTTGGTAATAATCCGACAAACATTTGGCAATCAGGAACCAATAGGCTCGTCGTAGTCTTTAGCAAATACACCACGGCTACTGGGGAAATAGTCTGCTATTGCATGTCTACAATATAGCTCATAGTCTTTTATGTAAGAGATTAAATTCTAATTAAATTCACAACAACCCCTCAAGTGTATTTAGGGGGTTAGGTCATAAAATAGCCCCATACTCTGTTATAATATGAATTAAATAAAAATATTAAATAGGGGGTGAAAAACTGAATTTTATGCCATGTTAATTAGGGGGTTGGAAAAAAGGTGCCGTAAGGTATTCCTGTGTAATCTCTGCTATGTTAAATAGGGATCGTAGCCTTGTGCACTATGTTGGAGAGTCGTAGCGTAGTGTAATTTCTGTTATGTTAAATAGGGGTTGAAAAAAAAGGGGGTCATACTCTTTAACAAAAATTAAGGGTCGTAAAAGAGAATAAAAAATACTCAGATCTAGTTCCAAAAGAAGTAACCACATTTGGTTCCAAAACTGATGACACCCCATGTATCGTACAGCCCTGGAAAATTGACTCCTGGCTATCAGCGAGCCCGGAAAAAAAGGCCATTTCTTAGGGTAGTGTATGTCAAGTGCCGCCCTACTACTGCCGGGAATGCTGCGCAAAAGAAAAAAGGCCAGGCACAGGATTGTGAAGTATGACCAACATAAACTTTTAGTCCATAGAACAGTGCATTGAAAAATTGCACTGAATATTTTTAAAATACGAATAACGTGTTTGTAATACGAATATTTAGAGAAGTGAAGTGTGTGTAATGTGGTAGTAGAAGTTTGCTGTACTATCATGGTCAATATAATGTTTACATGACTTTGTTATACACAATTTTTCTCTAAGCCTACAAGATAGGCCACCCAACTAACATAAAGTGGGCGGTGTGTGATTCTGAGAGTGTGTGCGTGAAGGAGCAAGGGTTGGAATTTTCTTTTCTTTAAGAGAAATCATTATCGCATGTCCTGGGTTCTAAAAAACATAGTTATGATTTCTTGTAGTATGTAGCAAATAATGAAAAAACTTAAGAGAGCCCCATTTCAAAAACCAAAAGAGGGAACGTAATACTATTTTCACATTAGGTGAACCACTGGTTCAAATTTACTGAAAAGTGTAATTTAAATTGTCCAGCAGAAAAGATCCTTACCGAACATAGATAAACGAAAATAAACGTTGAAACCTATGGTTACTAGGTATTTCTTAATGAATCGAATATTCCATAGAACACTAACGTCATGCACTAAAGACAAGAGAAAACATGTTTCTATCAGTTCTTAAAATGGGAAACGATATTTATGTTTTATAATTTTTGATAATATGTTGTTATTTACGTTTATTATTTACAAAGAACATGTTGGTTGCAAAATACCCAAAATATGTTATGTGCCAAGTTCTAAGTTATAGTAAATATAATTTCTCTCTCTCTCTCTCTCTCTCTCTCTCTATCTATCTATCTATCTATCTACATATATATATATATATACAGTATATTCGGGGAGAGGCCTCATCCACTAGTGGATTGAATATGGCTGTGATTTCTTATATATATATTCAACAAATACAGATAAAACAATGAATCTTTGAGCATCACATAAAGAATATCTTAGATAAATTAAGATCTTTCTCTTTCCAGAAAAATATTTGTGTGTGGGCGTGCGTGTGATAAACATAGATATGAGTATGTTTTGTTCCAAAGGGCCAACATATCTTACTTTGTAGAGCGTTGGTTTCGTTTTCGGGAGGTCCTCGGTTCAGTTCCAGCGGGCGACTGTTCTGACTTTGGTTTTCCCAGTATTTTTCTCAGCCAAACCAGGCATGTACCGGGATGGTCCCTTCAATTTACGACCTTGTCGACTCCCTACCGCATTTCGCAAAACCTTATCTTGGAGTGATCCATGGGCGCCTAAAAGCTATAAATAAGATGTAAACCCACGAGTATAACATACAAACCTGCCGCTCTGTTAATCGGCACATTGCTTTTTAATCCCGTGTGGGTGGATCGACATGGAGATCGAGATGGATCGAATGGCCGTAGGTCAGTTGCTATAACGTTTGCTTAGCAATCGAAAGGTTCCATTTATCCTTACTGAGGTGTTGCCAGGCTGTTTTCTTCATGACACAAATAAACTAATGTTTATAATAATCTGCAGAAATAGAATAAACACACACACTCACATAATGACAGAGAGTGTGTGTAGGAGAACTGGAGAAGGAATGAGAAAGAAGAAAAAAAGGAATTGACGAAGTCATGGAAAGAAAGAGAAGTATGGAGAAAGATCAATGAAAACCTTGAAACTAGATTGAATTATTATTATCCTAAAGAACAAACGCAAACACACGGTTTACTTTCTTATTCTAGCTAGTGATGCTTCTTCTCTCTCAAATCCACGGAGAACTTCTGATTGAGTTCTGTAAATAGTTGAAGTTATCATTTTAGTCGAAAAAACACGTCCCTGACTGCGGATCGAACCTGGGTCCTCAGAACGAAAGGTCATGACGGAACCACTGCACCGCACATTTTACTTCTAAAAACCTTCGCAACACATGTTACAGTTGTTCTGTGTTAAAGAAATACAAGAAAATTGGACGCTTCAGGTCAATAATTGGTTCGAATAGTTGTGCTCTAAACAACCACATACTTTATTTTCATCTTCCAACCAATATTCGTTATTCGTCGTCTTCTTCTTTATGTACAAAGACAGTAACTTTCCTACCTTAGGAAATGCATTACGTGCATTAGGTATTCAAAACTTCAAACTCAACCTCATGATAGAACTTTAGCTCCGATCTCTCTCAACGTCACGATGAAACATTAACCTCGAGCTTACTCAGCTTCAACCTCACTATGGAAGTTCAAGTTCGACCGCTCTCAACTTCATGAAAACTTTAACATCGACCTCACTGAGCCTAAACCTCACGATTGAACCTTCACCTCCCCTCACTAAACCTCAGATCGACTCTATCAACCTAGACCTCACAACAAAACCTCAACCTCAACCTAACGATAGAACTTCAATCTCGACCTTACTTAAGGTCCAACTCACGATAGAACTTCAACCTCAGCCTTACGATGGAACTTCAACATTGACCCAACTCAACCTTACGATGGAACTTTAGCCTCGACCGCACTCAGCTGTTAAACCTCACGAGGCCCAACCTCAACCTCATCTCTCCTAGACCTCTAGACGCGAGTATAAGTTTGTGAGGTCGAGGTTGAAGTTTCATCGTGAGGTTAAAAGAGGTGGAGGTTTAAGTTCCTCGTAAGGTTGTGAGTTCGAGGTTCATTGTAAGGTTGAGTCAGATAAAGGCTGAGGTTGAGTGAGGTCGAGGTTCAAACTGCGTTGTGAGGTCGAAGTTAATTGAGGTCGAGGTTGAAGTTAAATTGTGGGGTTGTAATGAGATTGGGGATCATGTTCCTCGTGAGATTGAGTAGGATCGAGGTTCAAGTTCCGTCGTGAGACTCAGGTTCAGTGAGGTCGAGATTGAAGTTTCATCAAAAGGTTGAGATTTGAGTCAGATCGAGGTCGAATTTGAATTTTATTTATGGCCTTTAGGCATCTACGGGTCAGGGCGGAATAGGGATGCGGAAAGATGACTAAAAGTTCTATCCCGGCATTAGTCTGATGTGACTAAGGATAATCCTTGGAAAATCCTCAGTCATGATGGTCTGTCGATGGGATTGAACCCACACCATCCCCAATGCTACCCCAACACTCTACCACCGAGCTACGGCGGCTCGGTAGATTGAGGTTGAGGTTAAGTGAGGTCGAGTTTGTTCGGTTGTGGTTGAGTGAGGTCGAGGAAGAAGTCCCATCTCGAGGTCGAGACTGAATTAAGTTAAGTTTGGATGAAAGCGAGGACAAAATTGAATGCTAATGATGTTGAGGATCTAAGGATGAGGATATGGAAATTAAACCAGTCCTGATGGGGCTGAATGCCAATTATACACGTGCCAATGAAAGTACGTCAGAACTAGAACTCCAACTATTCGAAAATTTCTGGCATTCCGTATCATACATTCGCATATTTGAATACTTCTTGGTAGGAGTAGTTCGGAGCCCACTTTACCAAGAACTGTAGGTTCTGTCCTTAGAAGCTTTCCACTTCATTTAGAATGTTAATATCAAACAGACAATTAAGCCGGGGTAAAGCATGGCGTGGTGCTTTGCATAGTTTTCTTTCGAAGTAATACATTACATAAACTTTATACAAACGAAATTCGCACCTGGTAGTGCAAATTTACGCACGCCAATCCTCCTTCGAGAAACTGTATAACGTCTGTCCTACGCCACTTATTCAATACTTAGATTTAGGTAACCTGGACACTCGCTTGGCCCCCTCTTCCCCCTTTGTCTTTATTAACAAACGATGTCGCTAAACACTTGTCATACTCCAAAGAGCAGGAAGGCTCAAATACACAGAGAAAATGAACAAGAGTAAAGTAGCTAGCTCCTTGTGTTGTTGCTGCGTCTGTGTCTTCAAGCCTCATTTTACAACAGTGTGTCGAAGGTAATGATACATTACAGATTTACTGCACGGGTATCCAAATATTCTTTTACAAACGATACAGTATAGAGGTTCTTGTTCTTTTAAGCATTTCCAGCCGTATTCAGAGACGTTTTTTGAAGCGACTAAGGCTGTACTAACGAGTGGCTAATAGCTATCAAAGTGAAGTCGTATTCAGAAATGAATTTTGTGCGCTAGTAACGCCTAAAGTTAGTAACATACCAGTCGCATCCTTAACGTTAAACAAGGGACACTCTAGTTTTGCGTTGTACTAATGACCTACTCGGAACTTTTGAGGAAAGAAAACAAGGAAAAAAGATAAATATTCGTAATTACTTGGCGAAACAGTGAATATATTTTCCTGTACAACAAATTTCAATAAATTCCACTGAAATCACCTTTTTAACTATTACACTAATACAAAAATGATTCAAATAGATGGAACACATGCTCATTTTGTAATGCTAATAATACGTGTTGAATTGTAGTGTTCCACCTTTTGACTTTGTGGCGCACTTGGTTAAGACACGTTAACTTTAATTATTTTGATTTTTAGAGCCGGTGGTTCGAGCCCCGTCGAAGAAATTAGATTATTTTTTTACTTTCACTAAATTCAGTAGTAAATTGAATGCAATAGTTATAAATAAAACTTTTGCATCTTTCCAGGTGTGTAAATATGAAACCGGAATTTATATACAGCAAAGACACAGCGATTGGATGACAATGCTAAGAACAATTTATTCGAAGTATTGGCCATCGCTAGCGATACATTTCTGCCATCGTTCCGGCAATGTGTGGACGCCAGACCAAAAAGCTGTCCCTCTTGTGATGCAAACCAGTCATCAAGCCATTTTGGTAAGATGTGAAGCGCTGGTCAGCAAATGCGTGTCCCTTGGATTCAAATAAGTGAAAATCGGAAGGCACCAAGTCTGGTGAGTAAGCCGCATGCGGAAGGATTTCTCAGCCAAACGTCGCAATCGTTTCCTTGATCGGTTTTGCTGTGTGGGAGGGTGCATTATCGTGAAGCACAATCACTTTATGTTGTGTTTGGTCATATTCTGGTCGTGTTACACGCAAAGCTTGATGCAAATCGATAATTTGTTGTCGGTAACATTGGGTATTAACGGTTTCGCTATGTTTCAGCAGTTCACAATAGATCACTCCCTTCAGATCCCACCAAACACAAGGCATTGTCTGCCGTCCATAGCGATTTGGTCTTGCAGTCGATGTCGCCGGTTCTCCTGGAGTTACCCATGATCTTTTACGCTTACGATTCTCGAAATAGATCCACTTTTCGTCACCAGTCACAATTCGATGGAGAAATTATTTCCTTATGTACCTGGCGAGCAGAATTTTGCAAGTGGTTTTTCGGTTTTCCTGCTGTCGTTCAGTCAATGCATGTGGAACCCATTTTCCCACCTTCTGAAGCCCATGGCTTTTAAACGTATGGAAACTGCTTCTCGTGTCACATTTAATTGATCCGCGAGTTGTTGTTGCGTTTGAGCGTCATCTTCATTTAACAAAGCTTGCAATTCACTGTCTGCAAACTTTTTCGGTGGTCTTCCACGTTCTTCGTTTCTCACGTCAAAATCACCACTTTTAATTTTTTAAACACTCATAGCACTGTGACTTACCAAGAGCATGATCACCGTAAGCTTCGGCAAGCATGCGATGCGATTCTGCACCAGTTTTCTTCTAATGACCACAAGAAAATCAATGCTGTCCGCAAATCGTAGTTTGTAGGTACAAATTGCGCCATGTTCAACGCTATTAAACACTACACTATGACATGAAACTTGTCTGGTTATGAGTTGCAAATCGTTATCAGCAGTCAAAACAAGCAAGTGGCGCCAAGGACGAAGTTTTACGGTAACCACAGTGACAGCTAACGCCGTCTATGCAAAAATTCCGGTCTCACATTTACACACCTGGTACATGATTTTTTACTATGATACATTAAAATTGAATTCAAGTACTTAGTACGTAGTAGTCTATGCGAAATTTAACTACTGAATGGGAAAATATAGCTAATGGGACCTATAACTTACATGAGCTTAAAATAATTGTGTCCCTAAGTAGAAATATTCGTCCTGAATCGAAGTTTCCTAAACGTTTTAAATAAATTCAAATTCAAATACCAAGTTGAAATAGCGAATTGAAGCTTTAAAAAATCCAGTGTCGTCGTAAATTGCACTGTACGATGATGCCAAGGAATCATGTATTTTCTACGAACCTTTCATATTTGGGGTTTATATGTTGAAGGCTGACACGGACATAAATAGTATTCCTTTCGTAACGAGAATGAATCTGTTTTACAATTTGAAGCATATGTTCTAATCTAGAACGAAGATAGGGACTATCTATAAGACATAAGAAGCCAAACACTTACCATACCTTGATACTAAGCAATGTTCAACTTAATGGACAAGAGTATAAATAGAAAGACAGATTCGGCATCGCGTCAATAAAACAAATTTTTAGCATTATGTATATATTGTCAGACGTTTCTTTCTGTATGGGATACAGGGATTCTTTCAGACATTCGTTAATGGGGTGTCGTCCTGTAAATCGTAGAGAACACACACCAACCTAAAGCTTTAACGTTTAGAAATCGATATAAACACTACACAAGTCTACTTACACAACCTTGCTTCGGTTATACACCCCCAAACTGATAATTCTGGCAGAATTATCGTTCCGAGTTTTAACGACCGGTTTATTGAAATAATGTTACAATAACGCAGATATTATACTAAGAATGATTTGGTTAGGTTAGGCAAATTCAAATTAACTATTTGGTTCTCACAGTGGCGTGCGTTTTGCGACCCGTGTGTTTTGCGGACCTGAATACTGATTCGTATTTAAATGCCAATGTTGTGCCTGTTAGCACTAATAACTAGATTAATACTTTTTGTCTCTTGATACACGTAAGACTCGTGTATATTTCTGGCTAGGTACAGGTAGGTTAGGTTACCAGTTTAATCTGGGGAGGCAACGAAATTCATTTTGGGAGATATCAGAATTGCGTGGTGTGACCGAAGAATACCCTGAAGAAACCTCAGTCACGGTAGGTGGCCACTGGGATCATTCCCAGGATCTTCTGTTTGTTGAGCCAATGCTCTACCAACTGAGCTACGGCCGCTCACTTTCACGTCTTTGTGTTTCCACACATGTTGCTTCCACGTGGAAATCCGCCAGTTTTCAACATTGGCAAATCGCCTCGGTAAACATATTTTATATTTACGGACAATGATTCTTGTAGATTAATTCTGATTCGTAGTTTTCCTTCCATGTTCTTGAAAACACGTGCTACTATCTATTCTCTTTAAATATATTGGTGTTATTTTATGTATTGCTAAGTGTCAAATAACTAATTTATATACTATACATTGTATGAACCCTTCAGGATGCTAGGAGCTAAGTTCGTCACATTGCTGATGATATAGTCC